>QRFJ01004991.1:43050-63778 GCA_006176705.1 Cocos nucifera | reverse complement strand
ATCATCTAAATCATTCTAATTGCTCTCAAATTCACCAGTGACACCTAGCAGTATATGGTGGCAACCCATCAAAATTGAAAATGAACCTCTCGATGTAGCTACTTGGATGATTAAGTGAAGGGAAAATCCTGATTTTCTGAGATCAGGTTCATTCAAATCTGATTGGATCGAGATGTGTATTTCAAAAATTTTTCTTAGATCCTAATCAGATCTAACATTTTCTTGATCTAATTTTATAATCTGATCAATAAAAAAATTATATTAAATTAAATCTAAATTAATTTTATCTTGATTCTGAGTAATCTGATTACCCGTTGATGATTGTGCTGAAGCCATGAGGTTCTGGATTTAGCCATGCAAGCGCCTAGCCTCTACCGGTATCCACTCGATCTGGATCTGGAGATCTTCTCCTTCTCTTTCTTTTTTCCAAAAATCAGATCTAGATCTAATTTGGAGGATCTTCAAAACTCCTTTCGAAGATCAGCAGTTGTCTCTGCAGCAGTGCTGCATTCTTGCTTTCTCGTCAGCCTTTTCTTGTTTGAATCGCACTAATTTAAAGTCGAACTATCCTTGGCCATGGAGAGGAGAGAGATGGCCTAAAGGTTGCATGGACAATGGAGAGGGATAGCCTTAGGGCATGGCTAGGAGAGAAGTCTATGAAAAGTGGGCGTAGATAGGTCATTATATAGACCCTGCTGTGCTATGCAGTGCCACATCATCCCGGCCAATCACGTTGCTTTGTTTAATCAGATCTAAATCTGATTGGTGTGATGACATCCCTGGATTCCAATTAGATGAGAGACCCATAGATTCATCCTAAGGTGGTCTAAGAGTTGGTCAAAGTCTATAGGTGAGGGTCACCTAGTTTGAATCCAAAAGGAGATGGAGTCCCATCCTGTATGGGACTCCAGGCGCCTATCCAACTTGGGCACACGCCATCCTAGGCATGCGCCCCCTTCCTTTCCAATTTCTAGTGAGGGGACAAGCCCCCTACCTAGCTCTCCAATAAGTGCATGACACATGGGTCAAGATGTCCAAGGGTCAAAGGTCAACTGTTTGACCAAAGTCAAAGACAAGAAATTAGCAGGTGACCAAAAATGGCAGGTATTGTCTTAAATTTATCTCATAAATAAGACAACCTTTTTCTAACCTGGACAAGCTCCAGTCAGACCATAGTGAAGGTACTCTGAGTGAGCACAAACTCCTTTGGCTCAGTCAGGACAACTTATTTAATGATAGAAAAAAGAAGAACGTTAGGTTCAATCGAGTGCTAGCACGATTTCCTTGAACCTAATTGAATCTCATTCAAATCAATTGAATTTAGTTAGTTCCAATTGATGATCATCCAGATTCCAAACCCTTATTTGTGTGATCCAGTTAGGTTCAGTTCTGTATGGTAATGGGATATGTCATGATCTCTATCATCGACATCATCGAAACTCCTTTCGATGGATCAGAACTCTTCTGATTCAGAACAGCTAGAATGATCGATCATCTAAATCATTCTAATTGCTCCCAAAATCCACCAGTGACACCTAGCAGTATATGGTGGCAACCCATCAGAGCTGAAATGCGAACCTCTTGGTGCAGCTACCTTGTGTGATTAAGTTCTTCTATCTTGAGCCCCGATCAGATTAGGGTTAAGGTGAACTCGTCAAACCCTAGTTTCTGTCATATGATGTAATCATTCGATTCAAGTCCAATGTGAAAATCTAAATAGAAACTCTTTCTATTATTTCACTCTGCCATGGCCATGGGCTTCTGGACTTGATTCTCATGATCATCATAGGGCTGCTCCTCATACCACCGAGGTAGATAGATTCCATCTTGATGCAATCCAGTTCCTACAATGAACATGCTATAGCCAACATACACCTCAGGGTTCCATATGGCTAGGAGACCGAGTAATGGTGTAGTCAAACTATAACACCCTCAAGGTGAACTACCGATGCACCTCAGGTCAAAGAACCAGACACACCACTGCAGCATCGAGTCAGTCATTGACGAGAAGGTAGACTTCCTAATGACTACTCGAGGTGGTCACGCTCAGTGCCCTCGTTCTCTAACGAGTACCTGTACTCTCGCTCCGGTGTCTCCACACCATAGACTCAAGACTCATCTACTAAAGAGAAGCGATTGTACACCAACCTTTCCGGATCAATCACCATCCTCGTGATGATCCTATGGTCGGGAGCATTTTATGAGTTAATAATGATTATTCATGTCTTAAATTTTCAACTCTTGAAAATATGAATTATCATTACCATTAACTCAAAGGATGTATCACAGACACTAAATACACATATGTGATAGAAAATAACCCATTTTATTGATTATAGTCAAAATTATAATTTTGCCCCTAGAAGTGTATTACAAGTGTCAGCCAATTCTGGCTTCTAGGGCACATATATCTAACAATCTCCCACTTGTCCTAAAGCCAATTGGCTACAAGTCTAAGTCCCATCTTCTCAAGGTGGGCTTCGATCTTCTGCTGGCCCAACGGCTTTGTAAGTGGGTCTGCCACATTATCTGTGGAGTTGACTCTCTTGACCTCGACGTAACCCTTCTCGAGGTAATCGCGGATGAGGTGGTATCGCCGCTCAATGTGCTTGGATTTCTGGTGAGACCTCGGCTCCTTAGCAAGGGCTATGGCGCCATTGTTGTCGCAGTATAGAGGAATGGCATCTGATGGCATTACTCCAATTTCTGCAGCAAACTTCTTGTACCAGAATGCTTCCTTCGCAGCCTCTGATGCAGCGATATATTCTGCTTCCATGGTGGAATCTGCTATCACAGTTTGCTTGGAACTCTTCCAGCTGACAGCACCACCATTGCACACAAACAGACTTCCCAGATGTCGACTTTCGATCATCTATATCGGACATGAAAGTCCGAGTCTGTGTATCCCTGGACTTGGAGTTCTCCATTACCAAAGACCAACATAATATCCTTAGTTCTTCTCAAGTACTTAAGGATACATTTCACAGAAGTCCAGTGTTCTTCACCTGGATTTGACTGATATCTGCTTGTGACACTCACAGCATGGGCTATATCAGGTCGTGTACATAGCATGGCATACATGAGGCTCCCTATTGCAGAAGCATAAGGGATCTTGCTCATGCGTTCTATTTCCTCAGGTGTGCTAGGGCACATCTTCTTGGAAAGATGAATACCATGTCTGAAGGGTAATAATCCCCTCTTAGAGTTTTCCATACTAAACCTCTTTAGTACTTCCTCTATGTACATCTTCTGTGAAAGTCCTAGCATCCTATTCGGTCTATCCCTATAGACCTTAATTCCTAGAATAAAGGATGCTTCACCTAGGTCTTTCATGGAGAATTCCTTTGGACAACCACATTTTGACTGATGTCAACATGGGAATATCATTCCCAATAAGGAGGATGTCATCCACGTACAATACGAGGAAGACAACAGCGCTCCCACTGACCCTTTTTGAAAGACACATGGTTCCTCTTCATTTTTGATGAAACCAAACTTTTTGATCACATCATTGAAATGAGTGTTCCAGCTCCGAGATGCTTGCTTAAGTCCATATATGGACCTTTGCAGCTTGCAAACCTTGTGATCAGTATCACTGGATGTGAAACCTAGCGGCTGTTCCATATAGATATCTTCCTCAAGATATCCATTTAAGAATGCCGTTTTCACGTCCATTTGCCATATTTCATAATCGAAATAGGCTGCAACGGCAAGCAATGTGCGGATGGATTTTAGCATAGCCTACTGGGAAAAGGTATCCTGATAGTCAATGCCTTCGCATTGACTATAACCTTTTGCCACTAGTCTAGCCTTGAATGTCTCCACATTCCCATCTGCACCAATCTTTCTCTTGAAGATCCATTTACACCCAATAGGTACTATACCTTCTGGTGGATCTACCAAGGTCCAGACTTGGTTTGAGTGCATCGAGTCAATTTCTGACTGCATTGCCTCTAAGCCATTTCTCGGAGTCGATATCTGATATCGCCTCGTTGTAGGTTTTGGGATCATCACCATGAGCACCATTACCTACGAGGAACATTTCCTCTACGTTCCTCTGAAATAATACCTAAGTATCTTTCAGGGGGATGGAAAACTCCTTTCGATCTACGAGGTGGAGGAGGTAGTGTTCTGGATTGGCTCAACCTGATTTGGTTCCAATTGGTCCTTAGCTCGTTGCTACTTGTGAGACTTTCTCATCAAGCTTAATCTGCTTTCCAATGCCACTATCTTGAATAAACTATTTTTCAAGAAAGATGGCATGTCGACTCACAATCACATTGTGGTCTTCTGGAATGTAGAAATAGTATCCTAATGACTCTTTAGGATATCCTATGAATCGAGCTCTAAAGGACCTAAACTCTAACTTGTCCTGCTTGTTGTCTTTTGACATGAGCCAGGACAACCCCAAATTCTGAGATGACTCAGACTTGGTTTCTTACCATGCCATATCTCATACGGTGTGGTAGGAACGGTTTTAGAGGGAACCCTATTCAGTAAGTAATTGAAGTTAACAATGAGTGTCCCCAAAGAAAATCAGGAAAGGTCTGTGAAGCTCATCATGGATCGAACCATATCCAATAGGATCCGATTTCTCCATTCTGAAACCCCATTGAGTTAAGGTATTCCATATGGAGTCCATTGAGAGACTATACCATTTTCCTTGAGATAGTTTAGGAATTTCCGACTAAGGTATTCACCTCCTCGATCTGATCGAAGAACCTTAATGAGTTTTTCAGTTTGCTTTTCTACTTCATATCTAAACTCCTTGAACTATTCAAAGGCTTCAGACTTGTGTTTCATAAGATACACATACCCATACCTAGATAAATCATCGATAAAGGTTATGAAGTAGACTAAGTTGCCTCTAGCCAGCACATCAATATTATCTATAGTCAAAATTATAATTTTGCCCCTAGAAGTGTATTACAAGTATCAGCCAATTCTGGCTTCTAGGGCACACATATCTAACAAACTCCCACTTGACCTAAAGCCAATTGGCTATAAATCTAAGTCCCATCTTCTCAAGGTGGACTTCGATCTTCTACTGGCCCAACGGCTTTGTAAGCAGATCCATCACATTGTCTGGAGAGTCGACTCTCTTGACCTCGACATAACCCTTCTCGAGGTAATCATGGATAAGGTGGTATCATCGTTCGATGTGCTTGGATTTTTGGTGAGACATCAGCTCCTTAGCAAGGGCTATGGCGCCATTATTGTTGCAGTACGGAGGAATGGCATTTAATGGCATCACTCTGATCTCTGCGGCAAACTTCTTGTACCAGAATGCCTCCTTTGCAGCTTCTAACGCAATGATGTGTTCTACTTCCATGGTGGAATCTATTATCACTTTCTGCTTGAAACTTTTCCAACTGACAGCTCT
This sequence comes from Cocos nucifera, assembly GCA_006176705.1. Lineage (NCBI taxonomy): Eukaryota > Viridiplantae > Streptophyta > Magnoliopsida > Arecales > Arecaceae > Cocos > Cocos nucifera. The sequence continues at coordinate 58,395 of QRFJ01004991.1, read as the reverse complement.
ACCATTGCACACAAACAGATTTTCAGATGTTGACTTTCGATCATCTACATTGGACATAAAGTCCGAGTCTGTATACCCCTGGACTTGGAGTTCTCCATTGCTAAAGACCAACAACATATCCTTAGTTCTTCTCAAGTACTTAAGGATATATTTCATAGAAGTCCAGTGTTCTTCACCTGGATTAGACTAATATCTGCTCGTGACACTCACAACATGGGCTATCTCAGGTCGTGTACATAACATGGCATACATGAGGCTCCCTATTGCTGAAGCATAAAGGATCTTGCTCATGCATTCTATTTCCTCAGGTGTGCTAGGGCACATCTTCTTGGAAAGATGAATGCCATGCCTGAAGGGTACTAAACCCCTCTTAGAGTTTTCCATACTAAACCTCTTTAGTACTTCCTCTATGTACATCTTCTATGAAAGTCCTAGCATCCTATTCGGTCTATCTCTATAGACCTTAATTTCTAGAATAAAGGATGCTTCTCCTAGGTCTTTCATGGAGAATTCTTTAGATAACCATATTTTAACTATGGTCAACATGCAAATATCATTCCCAATAAGGAGGATGTCATCCACGTACAATATGAGGAAGACAACAGTGCTCCCACTGACCTTTTTGAAGACACATGGCTCCTCCTCATTTTTGATGAAACCAAATATTTTGATCACATCATTAAAATGAGTATTCCAGTTTCGAGATGCTTGCTTAAGTCCATATATGGATCTTTGCAGCTTGCAAACCTTGTGATCATCATCACTGGATGTGAAACCTAGTGGCTGTTCCATATAGATATCTTCCTTAAGATATCCATTTAAGAATGCCATTTTCACGTCCATTTTCCATATTTCATAATCGAAATAGGCTGTAATAGCAAGCAATGTGCGGATGGATTTTAGCATAGCAATTGGTGAAAAGGTATCCTGATAGTCAATGCCATTCATGTTGACTATAATCTTTTGCCACTAATCTAGCCTTGAATGTCTCCACATTCCCATCTACACCAATCTTTCTCTTGTAGATCCATTTACACCCAATATGTACTATACCTTTTGGTGGATCTACCAAGGTCCAAACTTGGTTTGAGTGCATCGAGTCAATTTCTAACTTCATTGCCTCTAACCATTTCTCAGAGTCGATATCTGATATCACCTCATTATAGATTTTGGGATCATCACCATGAACCCCATTACCTATGAGGAATATTTCCTCTACATTCTCTGAAATAGTACCTAAGTACCTCTCAGGGGGATGGCAAATCCTTTTCGATCTATGAGGTGGAGGAGGTAGTGACTGGATTGGCTTAACCTGATTTGGTTCCATTTGGTCCTTAGCTCATTGCTCTTATGAGACTTTCTCATCGAGCTTGATCTGCTTTCCAATGCCGCCATCTTGAATAAACTATTTTTCAAGAAAAATGGCATGTCGACTCACAATCACATTATGATCTTCTGGAATGTTGAAATAATATCCTAATGACTCTTTAGGATATCCTATGAATCGAGCTCTAAAGGACCTAAAGTTAACTTGTCCGCCTGTTGTCTTTTGACATGAGCCGGACAACCCCAAATTCTAAGATGACTCAGACTTGATTTCTTACCATGCCATATCTCATACGGTGTGGTAGGAACGATTTTAGAAGAAACCCTATTCAGTAAGTATATTACAGTTAACAAACAATATCCCCAAAGAAAATCAGGAAGGTCTGTGAAGCTCATCATGGATCGGACCATTTCTAATAGGGTCCGATTCCTCCATTCTGAAACTTCATTGAGTTAAGATGTTCCGTGTGGAGTCTATTGAGAGGCTATACCATTTTTCTTGAGATAGTTTAGGAATTTTTGACTAAGGTATTCACCTCCTCGATCTAATTGAAGAACCTTAATGGGTTTTCCAGTTTGCTTTTCTACTTCATGTCTGAACTCTTTGAACTTTTCAAAGGCTTCAGACTTGTGTCTCATAAGATACACATACCCATACCTAGATAAATCATCGGTAAAGGTTATGAAGTAGACTAAGTTGCCTCTAGCCGGCACATCAAATGGGCTGCACACATCAGTATGTACTAAGGCAAGAAGATCCATGGCCCTTTCCCCATGTCCTACAAAAGAAAGCTTAGTCATTTTGCCATGAAGATAGGATTCATAAATTGGATATGACTAAAAGTCAATGGACTCAATAGCTCGATTTTCTCTAATTTGTTAACCCTATCTTCTGCTATATGACCTAATCTTAGGTGCCATAGATACTTATTATTAGGACTATCCCTAGGACGTTTTGATTTTATGGCATTCACATTTTGCTTGAAATTAAAAATAGATACATCAACATGTAACTGATAAAGATCGTTAATAAGGAAATCACTTGCAATTTTATTTCTTTCATAAAGAATGTTATAATGGTCCTTAAGAAAACTAATTACATAGCCGTCTAATGCAAGGCAAGAAATAGAAATCAAATTCCTGCTTCCTGCGGGCACATAATAATAGTCTTTTAATACTAAGTCTAAACTAGATGGTAGTCGAAGAGGGTATGTTCCTACGGCCATGGCAGCAACTCTTACTCCATTTTCGAAGCATAGGATTATCTCACCATCCCTCAGCCTTCTGCTATCCTCAAGACCCTGCATAGAAGTGCACAAATGAGCACTAGAACCAGAGTCAAGCATCCAACTAGATGCAAAAAAAATCGTAAGGTTAGACTCAATAATGAGCATATGTACAAAAGGACCTGCCTCCTTCTTTAGGGTGGCCAGGTAAGTAGGGCAGTTCCACTTTCAGTAGCCATCTTTATTGCAATGGAAACACTTTCCTTTGTTAGCGGCCTTCTTCTTCAGCTTTGGTTTTTCTTCTTTACTCCTTCCACCTTCTGCTTTTTCATAGACTTCTTCTTCTTTCCAAAAGACTTTCTCTTAGAAAATGTCCGTTCCATAGCAAGTACTAAGCCTTTAGAACCTTTCATGGAAAGCTCAGTGGTAACCAGCATGTTCTTAAGTTTGGTCAAGAAATTTTGAAGTTTATGCATATGGTAGATCATGATGAACTGCCCATATGCATCAGTCAAGGATTGTAGAATTATATCATTCTGCAGATCCAAGTCCAACCTCACTCCGTGCTTCTCAAGCTCTTCCATGTCCTTGATCATCATCAGACAATGATCTTGGACTGACTGTCCATCACGCATCTTAGCCTTGAATAGTCGTTTAGTGACTTGATACTTGGCTGTGTGACTCTATTCACCAAACATCTCATGTAGGTGAGCCAACATTTGGCGAGCAGTCCTGATATCTTCATGTTGGCACTGAAGGTCATCAGACATCGAGCCCAACATGTAGTATCTGACCTTGTTATCATCGTCTGTCCACTTATCCAAAGACGCTCTCTGCTCAGTGGATGGACAAGCGAGTAAGGTGGGAGGATCCTAGTCCAATACATGAGTTAACTTCTTGGAACCCAAAATGATTTTGAAGTTTCGGAGCCTATCCTTGTAATTTGGTCTGGTCAGTCTATGGGTGTCCAGGATTCATGCTAGTGGGTTGAATGCAGACATTTTTTCGTAGAGAGTCAAAGTTTCTAGTTAGATACTATAATTAAGACTTAACCAATTTGTTTAGAAATTTTATTTTTAAACAAATAAGCTTTCACTATTTTCTCGGATCCCTACACTCTCTCTGTAGAGATGCGAAAATCTCCACAATTAATAATTTTTAGTGGGTGGTGCAGTCCCACCGACTGACTCATCACCTCACCTAACAGTTATTGGTGATGGGTTAGCCAATGAGTGAACAACTCTTGTTCAATGATTCTCTAATCATGATGCACCCAATCTTGGTCTCTAATTCATGAATCTCACCGTGTCCGAAATATTGATCCACTCCTTAGTTAAGTCAGACCCACCATTTGCATACAAATTGGAATTTCTAATTGGAGTCTCTCACCGTATCCAGAATATTGAGCCCAATTCATCCTCCAGCCCATAGCATCCAATGCCTAATAGACATGGTTGCATCTTCCCGGTGCAACTGAGCCACTGTAACCTAGTCGAGAACAATCAACCTCGGGAAGGGCCCGCACATCTACAATGGTGGAAGACCTTAGACTTAATCTTTTCTTAGGGAGATTTGATTTAGGTCTCATTAAACTAGACTTGACATAGTCATAACCATTATGACTAACCTAGTGGCATGGGTTAGCTCGGATTATTGACCACCTCAGATCAGAACTAAGTCAACAAACATGGTCAGGTAAGTGAAGACCGGTGGAAGGGATATGCCATTAACTCGATAAGAATGCATTCAAGTCGAGTAGCTCCCAATTAAAAATCAGTCGGTCGTATCTGCCAAACTTACCTTAGACACCTAAATTATTGAGCCAGAACCAATTGGGTTAGCCTACAATCCAGACTCTAACCACTGAGCCTAATTAGGTCTTAGCTTGATCGATCACTCATGTGACTCGATCTTGACCCAGACTTAATCCTATTAGGCTGGTCAATTTAAGCATTGTTGATCCCATCTAACCAACTCTTGATTCGATTTGATCAACCTGCTTAGACCTAATTGAGCTACCCAAGCCCGAACCCAATTTTATGAACATGTCTTAGATTTAAAAATTCTCAATTTTAGACCTAATATGTTTCATATTCTTAATTCTTAATTAAGTTTAGGGTTCAAAAATAAAACATGCAAATAGGATCCTAGGGTTTCAGGATCTAGGGTTTTGCAAAAAGTAAGTTTTCAATTTCTGATTAAGGACGAACGGGCAGCATCCCTACACATCATAAGAACACCCCATCGAATAGAAGGAGAGGATCTTTAAGCTCCACTTTGTTCTTATGACCAGACGACCAAAGGGAATGCCTTAATCAGAAATACAACTAATCTACAAAAACTAATTATAGATCTAAGCATATATCTCATATAAGAAAATTAGATCTAATTAAAGGCATATTTTGCATACATCTCATGTATCAAATGCATGCATATTTTTTAAGATCTAAATTATCTCATAATCATCTAAAAAATTAAATTTAAATTTGATCTTAATCAAATAAAATTCTAATCTAGACCAATTATGTAGAACTATTCTACAACTAGTCTAAACATGCATCTATCATATCTCATCATAAGAAACCCCATTGAATGGAAGGAGAAGCTGATGGTTGAAGGGAAATCCTGATTTCCCGGTCCAGGTTCGTCCAGATCTGATTAGATCAAGAGATATATTTCAAAAATTTTCTCTTGATCTCAATCAGATCTTGATATGTTTCAGATCTGATTCTTATTATTTTAATAAATAAAATAAAATAAGATAAATTAAATCAAATTTAATTTACCTGATTTGGGTAATCCTATTACCCTGTAGATGATCCTGATTGCAGCGGAAGGTTCTGGATCTTAGCCACGCAAGCGCCTGGCCTCTACCGGTATCCACTCGGGTTGGATCTGGAGATCCTCTTCTTCTCTATCACACCTCCAAAAATCAGATCTGGATCTGATCTGGAGGATCTTCAAAACTCTTTTGAAGATCTGCAGTCGTCCTTTTGCAGCAGCGCAGCCTTCTTGCTTTTGATCGCCTTTCCTTGATCTGAATCGCACCAACCTAAAGTCCAAAACACCTTTTGGACGTGGAGAGCAAGGGGAGAGAGAGACTATGGCATGGAGAAGGAGGGGAGAGGCAGCCTTGGGGCGTGGGAAATCTCTCATTCACTTAGAATTAGGGTTGGGCGCAGGGTCTTATTTATAGACCTCTTGTGATCCAACTCCTCTTCCTCTCAACCAATCACAACCCTTTGTGAAATCAGATCTAAATCTGATTGGTTGGAATAGAGACCCCTGGATTCCTCCTTAGAGGGCGCCTAAGACCAGTCAAACTGGATTCTTAGTAGAACTCTGATTGGAATCCAAAAGGGAGGTGGAGTCCTTGTCCAACAAGGACTCCTAGGCGCCTCCTACTTGGGCTCACGCCACCCTTGGCGTGCGCCCTTCTCCTTGCCAGGTTCTGGCAGGGGGACAGGCCCCCACCAGCTCTCCAATAGGTGCATGACATGTGGTCAAAAGTCAAAGGGTCAATGGTCAACGTTTGACCAGTCAAAGGTAGACTTTTGACCAAAGTCAAAGAACAAGAAATGGCAGGTGACCAAAAATGGCAGGTAATGTCTTACAAATAAGACAACCTATTCTGACTTGGACAACCTCCAGTCAGACCATATGAAGGCCTCTGATTGAGCACAAACTCCTTTGGCTCAGTCAGGACAACTTATTTATGATAGTAAAAGAAGAACGTTAGGTTCAATCGAGTGCTAGCACGATTTCCTTGAACCTAATTGAATCTCATTCAGATCAATTGAACTAGATCAGTTCAATTGATGATCACCAGATTCAAACCCTTGTTTGTGTGACCCAGTTAGGTTCAGTTCTGTATGGTAATGGGATATGTCATGATCTCTATCATAGACATCATCGAAACTCCTTTCGATGGATCAGAACTCTTCTGATTCGAACAGCTAGAATGATCGATCATCTAAATCATTCTAATTGCTCCCAAAATCCACCAGTGACACCTAGCAGTATATGGTGGCAACCCATCAGAGCTGAATGCGAACCTCTTGGTGCAGCTACCTGTGTGATTAAGTTCTTCTATCTTGAGCCCCGATCAGATTAGGGTTAAGGTGAACTCGTCAAACCCTAGTCTCTGTCATATGATGTAATCATTCGATTCGAGTCCAATGTGAAAATCTAAATAGAAACTCTTTCTATTATTTCACTCTACCATGGCCATGGGATTTCTGGACTTGATTCTCATGATCATCATAGGGCTACTCCTCTACCACCGAGGTAGATAGATTCCCATCTTGATGCAATCCAGTTCCTACAATGAACATGCTATAGCCAACATACACCTCAGGGTTCCATATGGCTAGGAGACCGAGTAATGGTGTAGTCAAACTATAACACCCTCAAGGTGAACTGCCGATGCATCTCAGGTCAAAGAACCAGACACACTACTGCAGCATCGAGTCAGTCATTGACGAGAAGGTAGACTTCCTAATGACTACTCGAGGTGGTCACGCTCAGTGCCCTCGTTCTCTAACGAGTACCTGTACTCTCGCTCCGGTGTCTCCACACCGTAGACTCAAGACTCATCTACTAAAGAGAAGCGATCGTACACCAACCTTCCGGATCAATCACCATCCTCGTGATGATCCTATGGTCGGGAGCTGTTTATGAGTTAATAATGATTATTCATGTCTTAAATTTTCAACTCTTGAAAATATGAATTATCATTACCATTAACTCAAAGGATGTATCACAGACACTAAATACACATATGTGATAGAAAATAACCCATTTATTAATTATAGTCAAAATTATAATTTTGCCCCTAGAAGTGTATTACAAGTGTCAGCCAATTCTGGCTTCTAGGGCACATATATCTAACAATCTCCCACTTGTCCTAAAGCCAATTGGCTACAAGTCTAAGTCCCATCTTCTCAAGGTGGGCTTCGATCTTCTGCTGGCCCAACGGCTTTGTAAGTGGGTCTGCCACATTATCTGCGGAGTTGACTCTCTTGACCTCAACGTAACCTTTCTCAAGGTAATCGCGGATGAGATGGTATCACCGTTTGCTTGGAACTCTTCCAGCACAAACAGTCTGCCAGATGTCGACTTTCGATCATCTATATCGGACATGAAGTCCGAGTCTGTGTATCCCTGGACCTTGGAGTTCTCCGTTACCAAAGACCAACATAATATCCTTAGTTCTTCTCAAGTACTTAAGGATACATTTCACAGAAGTCCAGTGTTCTTCACCTGGATTTGACTGATATCTGCTTGTGACACTCACAGCATGGGCTATATCAGGTCGTGTACATAGCATGGCATACATGAGGCTCCCTATTGCAGAAGCATAAGGGATCTTGCTCATGCGTTCTATTTCCTCAGGTGTGCTGGGGCACATCTTCTTGGAAAGATGAATACCATGTCTGAAGGGTATTAATCCCCTCTTAGAGTTTTCCATACTAAACCTCTTTAGTACTTCCTCTATGTACATCTTCTGTGAAAGTCCTAGCATCCTATTCGGTCTATCCCTATAGACCTTAATTCCTAGAATAAAGGATGCTTCACCTAGGTCTTTCATGGAGAATTCCTTGGACAACCACATCTTGACTGATGTCAACATGGGAATATCATTCCCAATAAGGAGGATGTCATCCACGTACAATACGAGGAAGACAACAGCGCTCCCACTGACCCTTTTGAAAACACATGGTTCCTCTTCATTTTTGATGAAACCAAACTTTTTGATCACATCATTGAAACGAGTGTTCCAGCTCCGAGATGCTTGCTTAAGTCCATATATGGACCTTTGCAGCTTGCAAACCTTGTGATCAGTATCACTGGATGTGAAACCTAGCGGCTGTTCCATATAGATATCTTCCTCAAGATATCCATTTAGGAATGCCGTTTTCACGTCCATTTGCCATATTTCATAATCGAAATAGGCTGCAACAGCAAGCAATGTGCGGATGGATTTTAGCATAGCTACCGGGGAAAAGGTATCCTGATAGTCAATGCCTTCACGTTGACTATAACCTTTTGCCACCAGTCTAGCCTTGAATGTCTCCACATTCCCATCTGCACCAATCTTTCTCTTGAAGATCCATTTACACCCAATAGGTACTATACCTTCTGGTGGATCTACCAAGGTCCAGACTTGGTTTGAGTGCATCGAGTCAATTCTCTGACTTCATTGCCTCAAGCCATTTCTCGGAGTCGATATCTGATATCGCCTCGTTGTAGGTTTTGGGATCATCACCATGAGCACCATTACCTATGAGGAACATTTCCTCTACATCCTCTGAAATAATACCTAAGTATCTTTCAGGGGGACGGGAAACTCTTTCCGATCTACGAGGTGGAGGAGGTAGTGTTCTTATTGGCTCAACCTGATTTGGTTCCACTTGGTCCTTAGCTCGTTCTGCTTGTGAGACTTTCTCATCAAGCTTAATCTGCTTTCCAATGCCACTATCTTGAATAAACTATTTTTCAAGAAATATGGCATGTCGACTCACAATCACATTGTGGTCTTCTGGAATGTAGAAATAGTATCCTAATGACTCTTTAGGATATCCTATGAATCGAGCTCTAAAGGACCTAAACTCTAACTTGTCCGCTTGTTGTCTTTTGACATGAGCCGGACAACCCCAAATTCTGAGATGACTCAGACTTGGTTTCTTACCGTGCCATATCTCATACGGTGTGGTAGGAACGGTTTTAGAGGGAACCCTATTCAGTAAATAGATTGAAGTTAATAATGAATGTCCCCAAAGAAAATCTGGGAGGTCTGTGAAGCTCATCATGGATCGAACCATATCCAATAGAGTCCGATTTCTCCGTTCTGAAACCCCGTTGAGTTGAGGTGTTCCTGGTGGAGTCCATTGAGAGACTATGCCATTTTCCTTAAGATAGTCTAGGAATTCCCGGCTAAGGTATTCACCTCCTCGATCTGATCGAAGAACCTTAATGGGTTTTCCAGTTTGTTTTTCTACTTCATGTCTGAATTCTTTGAACTTTTCAAAAGGCTTCAGACTTGTGTCTCATAAGATACACATACCCATACCTAGACAGATCATCGGTAAAGGTAATGAAGTAGACAAAATTGCCTCTAGCCGGCACATCGAATGGGCCGCACACATCAGTATGTACTAGGGCAAGGAGATCTGTGGCCCTCTCCCCATGTCCAACAAAAGGGAGTTTAGTCATTTTGCCTTGAAGACAAGATTCACAAGTTGGATATGACTCAAAAGTCAATGGACTCAATAGCCCATTTTTCTCCAATTTGTTAATCCTATCTTCTGCTATATGACCTAATCTCAGGTGCCATAGATATCTGTCGTTTGGACTATCCCTAGGTCGTTTGGCATTCACGTTTTGCTCGATAGTTAAAACAGGTACATCAATATGCAACTGATAAAGACCATTAACAAGGAAACCATTTGCAATTTTATTTCTTTCATAAAGAATGTTACAATGGTCCTTAAAGAAGGTGATCACATAACCTTCTTGTGCTAAGCATGAAACAGAAATCAAATTCCTGCTAGCTGCAGGCACATAATAACAGTCTTTTAAAACTAAGTCTAAACCAGATGGTAATCGCAGAGGGTATGTTCCCACGGCTACTGCAGCAACTCTTGCTCCATTACCGACGCGTAGGATCATGTCTCCATCCCTCAGCCTCCTGCTATCCTCAAGACCCTGCATAGAAGTGCACAGATGAGCACTAGAACCAGAGTCAAGCACCCAACTGGATGCAGAAGAAACCGTAAGGTTAGACTCAATAACGAGCATACCTCCAGAAGGACCTTCCTTCTTGTTCTTCAGGGTGGCCAGGTAAGTAGGGCAGTTCCGCTTCCAATGGCCGTCGCTGTTGCAATGGAAACACTTTCCTTTGCCATCGACCTTCTTCTTCGGTTCTGCCTTCTTCTTCTTTGATCCTTCTACCTTTTGCTTTTTCACAGACTTCTTTTTCTTTCCATAAGACTTTCTTTTGGAAGAAGTCCGTTCCATAGCAAGAACTGAGCCTTTAGAACCTTTCATAGAAAGCTCAGCGGTAACCAGCATATTCATCAACTCGGCCAAGGAATTTTGAAGTTTATGCATGTGGTAATTCATGATGAATTGCCCATATGCATCAGTCAAGGATTGCAGAATAATATCGTTCTGCAAGTCCAAGTCCAACTTCACACCGAGCTTCTCAAGCTCTTCCATGTCCTTGATCATTGTCAGACAGTGATCTTGGACTGACTGCCCATCACGCATCTTAGCCTTAAAAAGTCATTTCGTGACTTGATATTTGGCTGCGCGACTCTGTTCACCAAACATCTCCTGCAGGTGAGCCAACATTTGGCGAGCAGTCCCGATATCTTCATGTTGGCGCTGGAGCTCATCAGACATCGAGCCCAACATGTAGTATCTGGCCTTATTGTCTTCGTCAATCCATTTTTCCAGAGACGCTCTCTGTTCAGTGGATGGACGAGCTGGTAAGGTGGGAGGGTCCTGGTCCAAAACATGTGTTAACTTCTCTGAACCCAAAACAATTTTGTAGTTCCTGAGCCAATCTTTATAATTGGGTCCAGTCAGTCTATGTGTGTCTAGGATACGTGCCAGTGGGTTGGACGCAGACATTTTCCTGTAGAGAGTCAAAGATTCTAGTTAGATACTGTAATTTTGACTTGACCAATTTGTTTAGGGATTTTATTTTTAAACAAATTAGCTCCCACTATTTTCTCGGATCCCTACACTCCCTCTGTAGAGATGCGAAAATCTCCGCGATTGATGATTTCTAGTGGGTGGTGCGGTCTCACCAACTGACTCATCACCTCACCTAACAGTTATTGGTGATGGGTTAGCCAATGAGTGAACAACTCTTGTTCAATGATTCTCTAATCATGGTGCACCCAAACTTGGTCTCTAATTCATGAATCTCACCGTATCCGGAATATTGATCCACTCCTTAGTTAAGTCAGACCCACCATTTGCATAGACTGGGTTCCTAATTGGGTCTCTCACCGTATCCGGAATATTGAGCCCAACTCATCCTCCAGCCCATAGCATCCAATGCCTAATAGACATGGTTGCGTCTTCCCGGTGCAACTGAGCCACTGTATCCAGCCGAGAACAATCAACCCCGGGAAGGGCCCGCACGTCTACAATGGTGGAAGACCTCAGACTTAATCTTTTCTTAGGGAGAATTGATTCAGGTCTCATTAAACTAGACTTGGCTTAGTCATAACAATTATGACTAACCTAGTGGCATGGGTTCAGCTCGGATTATTGACCACCTCAGATCAGAACTGTGTCAACAGATATGGCCAGGTAAGTGAGACCGGTGGAAGGAATATGCCGTTAACTCGCACAAGAACGCATTCAGGTCGAGTAGCTTCCAATTAAAAACCAGTCGGTCGGTCGTATGTGCCAAACTTACCTTAGACACCAAATTGTTGAGTCAGAACCAATTGGGTTAGCCTACAATCCAGACTCTAACCTCTGAGCCTAATTAGGTCTTGCTTGATCGTGACTCGATCTTGACCCAGACTTAATCCTATTAGGCTGGTCAATTTAAGCATTGTTGATCCCATCTAACCAACTCTTGATTCGGTTTGATCAACCGCTTAGACCTAATTGAGCTACCCAAGCCCGAACCCAGTATTATGAATATGTCTTAGATCTGAAATTCTCAATTTTAGACCTAATTAATATTCCATAAACTTAATTCTTAATTAAGTTGGGTTCATAAACAAAATATGCACAATAAATCCTAGGGTTTCAGGATCTAGGGTTTTGCAGAAAGTAAGTTTTGGGTTTCTGATTAAGGACGAACACGCAGCACCCCTACACGTCATAAGAACACCCCATCGAATGGGAAGAGAGGGCCTTTAAACCCTTCTTCGTTCTTATGACCGGACGGCCAAGAGGAACGCCTTAATCAGGAACATGTCAATACTACAAAACAGTTATAGATCTATATCATATATCTCATATATAAATTTAGATCTAATCAATGGCATATTTTGCATACATCTCATGTATCAAATCATGCATGTTTTCAGATCTAAATTATCACATAATAATCTAAAAAATTAGATTTAAATTGATCTAATCAAAATAAATTCTAATCTAGACAATTATGTAGAACTATTCTACAACTAGTCTAGTCATGCATCTATCATATCTCATATGATATTTAAAATTAAATAATTTTTATTTGCTGTTTATCAGATGTTATTATAACACTTATAATATCAGAAAATAGTAAATAAGAAGATCTAAAATATGATTTAATCAGATTAAATCAAAGACATGCAAAACTATTCTATAGAACTATTCTATTCTAGAACTAGTCATGCATATCTTCATGTTCTTAGATCCAAATCATTTAATTTTAATTTTTCTGATTTCAGATCTGATCACATCTCATGTGACATCTGAAATCACTTTATTTTTTAATTAAAATAAAATTAAAATCAGATCTAAACAATTTTAGAACCATGGCTCTGATACCAGTTGAAGGGAAATCCTGATTTCCCGGTCCAGGTTCGTCCAGATCTGATTAGATCAAGAGATATATTTCAAAAATTTTCTCTTGATCTCAATCAGATCTTGATATGTTTCAGATCTGATTCTTATTATTTTAATAAATAAAATAAAATAAGATAAATTAAATCAAATTTAATTTACCTGATTTGGGTAATCCTATTACCCTGTAGATGATCCTGATTGCAGCGGAAGGTTCTGGATCTTAGCCACGCAAGCGCCTGGCCTCTACCGGTATCCACTCGGGTTGGATCTGGAGATCCTCTTCTTCTCTATCACACCTCCAAAAATCAGATCTGGATCTGATCTGGAGGATCTTCAAAACTCTTTTGAAGATCTGCAGTCGTCCTTTTGCAGCAGCGCAGCCTTCTTGCTTTTGATCGCCTTTCCTTGATCTGAATCGCACCAAACCTAAAGTCCAAAACACTTTTGGACGTGGAGAGCAAGGGGAGAAGAGACTATGGCATGGAGAAGGAGGGGAGAGGCAGCCTTGGGGCGTGGGAAATCTCTCTTTCACTTAGGATTAGGGTTGGGCGCAGGGTCTTATTTATAGACCTCTTGTGATCCAACTCCTCTTCCTCTCAACCAATCACAACCCTTTGTGAAATCAGATCTAAATCTGATTGGTTGGAATAGAGACCCCTGGATTCCTCCTTAGAGGGCGCCTAAGACCAGTCAAACTGGATTCTTAGTAGAACTCTGATTGGAATCCAAAAGGGAGGTGGAGTCCTTGTCCAACAAGGACTCCTAGGCGCCTCCTACTTGGGCTCACGCCACCCTTGGCGTGCGCCCTTCTCCTTGCCAGGTTCTGGCAGGGGGACAGGCCCCCACCAGCTCTCCAATAGGTGCATGACATGTGGTCAAAAGTCAAAGGGTCAATGGTCAACGTTTGACCAGTCAAAGGTAGACTTTTGACCAAAGTCAAAGAACAAGAAATGGCAGGTGACCAAAAATGGCAGGTAATGTCTTACAAATAAGACAACCTATTCTGACTTGGACAACCTCCAGTCAGACCATATGAAGGCCTCTGATTGAGCACAAACTCCTTTGGCTCAGTCAGGACAACTTATTTATGATAGTAAAAGAAGAACGTTAGGTTCAATCGAGTGCTAGCACGATTTCCTTGAACCTAATTGAATCTCATTCAGATCAATTGAACTAGATCAGTTCAATTGATGATCACCAGATTCAAACCCTTGTTTGTGTGACCCAGTTAGGTTCAGTTCTGTATGGTAATGGGATATGTCATGATCTCTATCATAGACATCATCGAAACTCCTTTCGATGGATCAGAACTCTTCTGATTCGAACAGCTAGAATGATCGATCATCTAAATCATTCTAATTGCTCCCAAAATCCACCAGTGACACCTAGCAGTATATGGTGGCAACCCATCAGAGCTGAATGCGAACCTCTTGGTGCAGCTACCTGTGTGATTCAGTTCTTCTATCTTGAGCCCCGATCAGATTAGGGTTAAGGTGAACTCGTCAAACCCTAGTCTCTGTCATATGATGTAATCATTCGATTCGAGTCCAATGTGAAAATCTAAATAGAAACTCTTTCTATTATTTCACTCTACCATGGCCATGGATTTCTGGACTTGATTCTCATGATCATCATAGGGCTACTCCTCTACCACCGAGGTAGATAGATCCCATCTTGATGCAATCCAGTTCCTACAATGAACATGCTATAGCCAACATACACCTCAGGGTTCCATATGGCTAGGAGACCGAGTAATGGTGTAGTCAAACTATAACACCCTCAAGGTGAACTGCCGATGCATCTCAGGTCAAAGAACCAGACACACTACTGCAGCATCGAGTCAGTCATTGACGAGAAGGTAGACTTCCTAATGACTACTCGAGGTGGTCACGCTCAGTGCCCTCGTTCTCTAACGAGTACCTGTACTCTCGCTCCGGTGTCTCCACACCGTAGACTCAAGACTCATCTACTAAAGAGAAGCGATCGTACACCAACCTTCCGGATCAATCACCATCCTCGTGATGATCCTATGGTCGGGAGCTGTTTATGAGTTAATAATGATTATTCATGTCTTAAATTTTCAACTCTTGAAAATATGAATTATCATTACCATTAACTCAAAGGATGTATCACAGACACTAAATACACAGGTGTGATAGAAAATAACCCATTTCATTAATTATAGTCAAAATTATAATTTTGCCCCTAGAAGTGTATTACAAGTGTCAGCCAATTCTGGCTTCTAGGGCACATATATCTAACA
>QRFJ01004991.1:0-42050 GCA_006176705.1 Cocos nucifera | reverse complement strand
TCATATCTTCCAAGAATTAGAATCTGGATCTGATTTGGAGGATCTTCGAAACTCCTTTCGAAGATCGGGTGCTATCATCTCTGCAGCAGTGCTGCCTTCTTCCTTTCTCATCAGCCTTTTCTTGCTTGAATCGCACTAATCTGAAGCCCAAAACTTTCCTTGGGCATGGAGAGGAGAGAGAGGATTAAAAAGATGGCATGGTGAGGGAGGGAGAGGGGCTGCCTTATGGGGCATGTCTAGGAAAAAGTGGAGGATCTTAATCCTAAGTTGGGCGCAGACAAGGTTTATATAGATAACCTGCTGCGCCACGCAATGCCACATCACCCCGACCAATCACGGCTTGCTTCGTGCAATCAGATCTAAATCTGATTGATGGAATGACATCATCTAATCCAATCAGATAAGAGTCCCTCACAAACCTCCTTAGGTGGCACCAAGATTGGTCAAAGATGACTCTTTGGCACCACCCAAGTTGAATGCAGGAAGCAACTGGAGTCCCATATGTATGGAACTCCAATCCTTATCCACTTTGGATGCACACCTCCCTAGGCATGCACCTCTTTCCTTTCTCCTATTTAGTAGGTGGATAAGGGTCAAAGCTATCTCCTATGGGTGCATGACACATGGGCAGATGTCTAAGTGTCAAAGGTCAACATTTGACCAAAGTCCAAAGACAAGATTTAGCAGGCGAAAAATGGTAGGTGTTGTCTCAAATTTATCTTAAAAAATAAAACAACCCTTTTCTAACCTAGACAAGCTCTAGTTAGACCAAGTAAAGGTATCTGAGTGAGCCCAAACATATTTGGCTCAGTCGAGATAACTCTTAATGATTATTGAAGGAGAATATTAGGCTTAATCATGTGCTAGCATGACTTTCTTGAACCTAATTAAATTTTATTCAAATCAATTGAGCTGGATTAGTCTAATTGATGATATCCAGATCCAAATTCTTATTTGTGTGATTCAGTTAGGTTTAGTTCCATATGATAATGGGATAGATATATCATGATCGACATCATCAAAATACCTTTCAATGGATCAGAACTTTTCTGATTTAGATAATTAGTATGATTGATCATCTAAATCATTCTAATTGCTTCCAAAATCCACCAATGACACCTAGCAGCATATGGTGGCAACCCATCAGAACTGAAAATGAACCTCTCAGTGCAGTTACCTGTGTGATTAAGTTCCTCTATCTTGAGCCTCGATCGGATTAGGGTTTAAGGTGATCTCGTCAAACCCTAATTTTTGTCATACGAATTAATCATTCGATTTAAGTCCAATGTGAAAATTCTAATAGAAACTCTTTCTATTATTTCACTTTGCCATGACCATGGGCTTATGGACTTGATTCTCATGATCATCATAGGGTTGCTCCTCATCTATCAAGGTAGATAGATCTCCTATTGGTGCAATCTAATTTCTATAATGAACATGCTATAGCCAACATACACCTCAGGATTTTGAATGGCTAGGAGACCGAGTTATGATGTAGTCAAATTATAACACCCTCAAGGTGAACTGTCAATGCACCTCAGATCAAAGAACCAAACACACCACTGCAGCTTCGAGCCAGTCATTAAGGAGAAGGTAGACTTTTTGATGACTGCTCGAGGTGGTCACGCTCAGTGCCCTCATTCTCTAATGAGAACCTATACTCTCACTCTGATGTCTCTACACCATAGACTTAAGACTCATCTATCCTAAAGAAGCAATCTACACCAACCTTTCGGATCAATCATCATCCTCATGATGATCCTATGGTCGGAAGCATTTTATGAGTTAATAATAAAAATTCATGTCTTAAATTTTCAACTCTTGAAAATATGAACTATCATTACCATTAACTCAACAGATGTATCACAGACACTTTCAAATACACACTATGATAGAAAATAATCTATTTTATTATTTATAGTTAAAATTATAATTTTGCCCTTAAATGTATATTACAAGTGTTAGCCAATTCTGGCTTCTAGGGCACACATATCTAATAATTAGATACTGTGCCAAGTGACTTTAGGATAAGTAAGAGTTGTTGGAAATTATGTCCCAAAGTGAATCAGCAACCTATTGACGATTGAGATATTATAATTGATTTATTAATTAATAAAAATATTTTGGCATCTTTTTTCATAACAAGTTTACATCTTCTATTGAACTTCATTATTGTGATGAAGTCCTTAGGATTATTTAGTTTCGATAAAGAGAGGATTTATCAATTAGTTCTTAAATTTATTCACGATCAAATGATAGGCTGTTAATTAGGACGATAGCGTCTATCAAGCATTGATCGCTATATGCCATATAGGTTGATTGTCCTCTTAACCAAGGTATGTGGAGATACTGGTATGACAAACAGATGAGATATATGGGTACATTATCATTGAACATGATTAACTCCAGAGCATTCTGCTATCGAGAATATCTCTAATGGGATATAGGTATAAGTATCCCTTAGATCTAAGATCACCTTAGCGACTTGCAAGCAACTCACTATGCTTTGGTACCAGACTAACTAAATTTTTAATTCAACAATGGAAGGCTTTTGGGCATAGTCAAGTACTTGCAAAGTTGGAGTGTGATCAAGATGGAATTGAACACTCCAAAAGTTGGCGAAGAAAGTATCACTGTATTTCAATATCGCAAAACCTTAGCTAGGGTAATCCATCAGATGGATTTGATATTTTGAAATACAATGTGGACAACCTGATCAATGTTGATAGTTGAACTTTGATGTGTCCTACGAGCATTATGGTCAAGAGGATGAATTATATGAAAACTATATCCGCATGGGTTCTAAGGATGGTGTTCTACACCTTCGACTTATCTGACTGTCGGGTATCATTGCTAAATGGTCACTTCGATTAGTATAGAAATTTATTTCTATGCTATCAGCTTAGGTTCGAGTCTATGAGGTCTCACACATTAGAGCTTAAGATCTGATCGGATGGTTGATCAACGATTAAGAATCGTTCTAGGGTTAAACAATCAATACGATTGGTGTTTAACCTAGTTAAAGTGTTGCAGAAGGATCGATTAGCAATTAGATTGCTAATTGGCTTAATTTGATTAAGCCAATAGATTGAGATTAAGTTTAATTAAATATTATTTAATTTGATTTAGTTTGGGCTTGATTGGATCAAGTCTAATTGGTTTATTGGATAAGCCAAGTGCAAGGAAGAATTAATCCTAGTCTAACTATGACTCGGATTAACATAATTTTTTAATTTGATTAAAAAATAAATTATAATTAAATATAATTTAATTTGATTTAATTAAATCCTTAAATGGGTTAGGGTCTTATTTAATTAGGTTGGTTTAATCTTGATTTTATTTGGTCAAAGGATCTTGTTTGACCAAGTCAAAATAGGAGTCCTAGTGTGACTAGGACTTCCTATCTCCTTGCGCCACCTTGGTCCCAACACCCTGCATACCTATTTTTTAGATATTTTTTATGGAAAATCCCTTTCTTCCTTATTTTCATTCTCTCTCTCTCCGTCCATGTCATATTTGGAAGTTAGGTGGAAGACCAAGTCAAAGGAGGAATTGGTTTTGCTTAGGATTCTATGAGATAGAATCCTTATTGACCAAAATATCTTCTCCTGAGTGCTGCCCCCTCTTTTAATTAATTCTTCTCTTATTCTATAAAAATAATCCTCTTTTTTGTGCACCCTCACTTTCTGGTCCATGCCAAAAATTATGGAGGAGGCGCCCAAGAGTTGGGCGCCCCAACAACTTCCCATGTTAGGATATTCCTAGTCTAGAAATTTGACCTAACTTGGACTCTTCTTTTTTCCTATTTATTGGATGAATTTTTTTCTTTTTTTTTATAAAATATAGAGATTTGGGAGAGGTTTGGGGTGTGCAAAAATTAGAGAAAGAAGGTCCTTGGGCATGGGGGCTCCATAGGCACCAAACTAGGTGTCTAGGTGAGAGAAAAGAGAAGAAGAAGAGGGTCTTTTTGTAGGGCTATTTTATTTTCAATCTCTCCTTTTTTTGAGTTTTTTTTGAGAGAGTGTCAAATCAGCAAACTCTCATCTTCCTTCTCATATTTTAGAGAGTCCAAATTTTGAAAAAGGAAGCATCGGATCGATCGTCGAAAAAGGATCAGCACAGTACTAGCATGCTGTGCTAATTTTCTGCATCGAACTTTAGATCAGAGATCGTAGGCTCGTTTGGACAAATCCTAGAGGTCGGATGCATGTGCGGCTTATGACTTCATCCTCAAGCCTAGATCAGCAAGTTAGAACATCGATACTTGCTCAGGTAATAGATCTGATCTATAAACTTCATACCTGCATTTGATGTAGTGTAGATCTATGTTGATTTGATCAATCTTTTTCTTTCTTATTTGATTTTAATTTTTAATTTAATATCATGCCTTAATCATATAATAGATCTAAGATCTAGGTATTTACATAGTTATTTAAATAAATTTTATATTTATTTAAGTCTTTCGCTGCAAGATCTTAAAAAAGTTTCAAGATCTACCTGTGAAACCCTAGATCTGGTTTCTTCAATCTTTTGGATACATCTTTCCAAATGGTGGTCATGTGGGCCAACCAAAGTTGGGCCTGATCATTCATTGGTTGGATGGGCCAAGTATGGTCATGTTAATGGTTGGACCTAACTGGACCCTTTTTTGAGAAGGCCAAAGCCAACTGACCAAGGCCTCGGGCAAAATTTAATTACTAAAAATCATTTGGAGAAACAATTGGTTATAAACCTACCCTTAGATGTACATGGGTGGGCCAACCAAAGTTAAGCTTATGTATAGTCTATGTGGATTCTAATATCCACTAAGGAATTAGGATAATTTCTTGAATTGGAGGTAGAGGCTACCAATTCAAATAAAATATTGGGAGACCCTTTTGATTAAAGTCCAAATCTCTAGATTTAATAAATCAATTACTAATTAGGTTATGTTTTTCCTTTGTGCAGATATGACCACTTTTCTATTGCTTCGATCATTGTTGGATAATGATAAGTTGATGGGACCCAACTTCAGTAGCTGGTACCAAAAGTTGAAGATTGTCCTGGAGCATGAATGGATCCTATATATGCTGACGGATCCTGCACCTGAGGAGCCAGCTATCAATGCATGAGGAATAGTCAAAGATATTATCAGAAGTGGCTTAGTGACCAAACCATGGTGCACTATATTATGCTGGCTGTGATGAGCGATGTGTTCAGTCATAGGTTTAAGATAGCTCAACCAAATGAAATGCTCCAAGTGTTGGAGGATTCTTTCGGCACAACCGATGACGTTAAGAGGCGCAAGACTAGTTGCACCATCTTCAATGCCAAAACATGGGATGGAGCCTCTGTCACTATTCATGTATTGTACATGATCGAGCTGATAGAGCGCTTGAACAAGCTCAGCTTTTTCTTGCATAAATAACTTGGAAAAGATGCAATACTGAACTTGCTGCCTAAGTCTTATCTCCCATTCCTTACACATCATAGAATGTCAAAGCCTAAAGTTGACTACCATGGGTTACTGGGGTTACTTCAGAACTTTGAGAAGGATCACCAGCTCCATAAAGAGTCGGTGAACTTAGTGGGAGGTTCGTCTTCTCATTCTTGACCCTTTGTGAAAGGAAAGAAGAACAAGAAGAAGAAAGCCAAGAAGGTGCATGTTCAGGCTACAAGATCTATGCAAGCTTAGACCCAAAAAATCAACCCCGATAAGAGTCAAGCCAAATGCTTCTTCTGCAAGAAGTAGGGGCACTAGAAGAGGAACTGTCCTCAGGACATTGCCTTCCTGGATCCGAACAGGCAAAGGAAGAAGCAAGCTGTTGCTGGATAGGGTATTTATATGAATCTCCTTGTGATATTACTGACTAGGTACTGGATACCAGAAGCCCTTATCATATTTGCAATTCATTGCAGGGGTTATAGGTCAGTAGAATATTCGAGCAAGGCAAGAGATTCCTGAATGTTGGAGATGGAAGACCAGTTTCAATTCTAGCTTTAAAAATTTTGAAACTTGTATTTGAATCTCATATCGTTGTTCTTAGTGATTATCATTTCTATCCTAGTTTTTTTTTAAATATCATTTTTGTAGGATTTTTGGCCATGAATAATTATAAAATTTTAATAAAGAAAAGAGTTTGTAATGTCATTATGAATGGTGTTACTGCTTTCTATGGATAATTGAAAATGGTGTATATATGTTATCATAACTTGTTAATGTAGTCTATTCAACTGGCAAATATTCTAGATTAGATAATGTGATAGATATCTATTTATGGCACTGTAGGCTGGGTCATGTAAATAAGAACTGGATAAGCAGGTTAGCTCAAAAGGATATCCTCGAACATAGTAATTATGAATCGCTTCCAACTAGTGAATCTTGTCTTCTTGGTAAAATGACTAAGTCATCTTTTACTGAAAAAGGTGAGAGAGCCATTGAACTCTTAGGACTAGTACATACTGATGTATGTAGACCAATGAGTACTAGTGCCAAAGGTGGATATATTTACTTCATCACTTTCATAGATGATCTATCCAGATTTGGATATGTCTATCTGATGAAACATAAGTCAGATTTCTTTGAAATATTCAAACTATTTCGAAGTGTAGTAGAAAACTAAACTGGAAAGAGTGTTAAAACTCTTCGATCAGATCGAGGAGGAGAATACCTTTCTGATGAGTTTCTCATATATTTAGAATAGAATGGGATTCTCTTCCAATGGACTCCTCCAGAAATACCACAGCATAATGGTGTATCTGAAAGGAGGAATCAGACTTTGTTAAACATGGTCCGTTCTATGATGGATTTTGCTAGCTTGCCGATATCCCTTTGGGGATATGCACTCAAATCGGCTTACTATCTTTTAAATAGGATTCTAAGTAAATCTGTGGTTAAAACTTCATATGAGATATGGACAAGACGTAAGCCAGCACTTTCATACCTCAGGGTCTGGGGATGCTGGCTTATGTCAAATGGACAATTATAGATAAAATTGGACCTAGGTTTAACAAGTGCGCATTTATAGGGTAACCAAAAGAGACTAAAGGATACTATTTATACCATGTTGATGAACAAAAGGAGTTCGTCAGCCTTAGGACAACCTTTTTGGAAAAAAAGTTCCTTAGTGAAGGAACTGTTGCCTTTAAGATTCAACTTGATGAAGTTCAACAGGTAGAAAGTCCAGCACAGAATGTTGAACCTAAGTCATGTTGGGAACATGTGCTCTTCCCATATGGATCGGCATGGCCACTGGTGATTAGCCAAGCAACAAGAAAGTACTTCTTAGAGATTTCTGCAGAAGCACGATCAAATAAATCAAGAAATAGAGAAGAAGAGAAGAAAATATTTTTGGAAGAGAAAAACTATTATTTAGTATATTTCAGTAGTCTTACAATCTTGACCTATTTTTAGTATATATACTTTACAAAGGATCAAGCCCAAGCTCATAGAAAAACTCTCCAAATCCAAACAACCCATGTATATAAAATAATAATCCGCAAAAACTGAGCCGACCCAGTTTCAGATTGAGCCGGCTAACCTACGATTGGGTCGGCTCAATCTATCCCAAACTGAGCCAGCCCAGTTATGTACCATGCCAATAGCCCAAAAATGCTGCTTTCTATCTAAATTTTTCTCTGAGACCTAGCCAACCCAGTCCTGGATTATGCCAACCTAGTTTCCAGCTGAGCTGGCTCAGTCTCAGAGTAAGCCGGCCAAGTTTTTGAACTTTACTATTGAGACTGATTCTTCTTTTGGCTCGCGTCCGTCTTTCCATGACTTATCTTCTCATGTTTCCAAAACTTGGGAGTGCCACTTCTGAGCTCACATTCTCCACTTTGGCGTTTCCAAGTTCTTATGAAATCATCTCTTCTCAGCAGACACATCCATGCCATACATCTTTGAAAGCTATCTCTGGGGAGTACCTTCAGAGTGCATCAGACAGATTCTTTTTGGTATGGATCTTCATCAGTTCCACTTCACCTTTCTCCACCAGCTCTTTAATCTTGTGGTACCTCACGTCTATATGCTTTGTGCGTGCATGATGAAGGAAAAAAATTATTTCTCGGATCAAGTTTGTTCAAATCCGATTTGACCAAGAAGAATATTTCAAAAATTTTTCACTTAAATCTAAATCAGATCAGATAATTTTTAGATTTGATTTGATGGATATAATAAAATAAATTAAATTAGATTTAATTTATACCTTATTCTTGGGTAATCTTATTACCCTATGATGATCCTGCTGATTGCCTAAGGTTTTGGATGTAGCCACGCAATCGTCTGGCCTCTACCGGTATCCGTTCAGGCAGGATTTGAATATCTTCTTCTTCTCAATCTTTTTTCCAAAGATCAGATCTAGATTTGATCTTGAAAGTCTTCAAAATAATTTTTAAGGATCTGATGTTGTCTCTTGCAGCAGTGCTGCCTTCTTTCTTTTTTGTCACCTTTCTCTTGCCTGGATCGCACCAAACTGAAGCCCAAAGCCCCTTGGGCATGGAGAGGAGAGAGAGGATCAGAAGTAGGCATGGAGGAGAGAGGGAGATGGCTATATGGCATGGGCAATGGGAGAACCTCGCTAAACCTAGGCGCAGATAGGATTTATATAGACCCTACTATGCCATGCAGTGCCACATCATCCTGGCCATTTACATCTCTTCATGCAATCAGATCTAAATTTGATTGGTAGGATGACATCATCTGATCTAATCAGATGAGAGCCCCTCTCCAACACCCTTAGGTGGCACCAAGATTGATGAAAGTAGAGTCTTAGGCGCCACCTAAGTTTATTCCATGAAGCAACTTGGAGTCCCATCTATATGAGAGTCCAGGCATCATTATCCTTGGGCGCATGCCTCCCTAGGCATGCACCCCCTCCTTTTTTCTTTCTAGCAGGAGGACAAGAGATCAAATCTCTCTTCTATGGGTGCATGACATATGGACAGATGTTTAAGTATCAAAGATCAACGTTTGACCAAAGTCAAAAGATAAGAATTAGCAGGTGATGAAAAATGATAGGTGTTATCTCTCATAAATTAAGACAACTCTTTTCTAACCTAGACAAGCTCTAGTCAGATCAAGTAAAGGTATCTGAGTGAGTCCAAACATATTTAGCTCAGTCGAGACAACATTTAATGATTGTTGAAGGAGAACTTTAGGCTCAATTATGTGCTAGCATGATTTTCTCAAACCTAATTGAATCTAATTCAAATCAATTGAATTGGGTTAGTCCAATTGATGATATCTAGATCCAAACCCTTATTTGTATGATCCAGTTAGGTTCAATTCTATATGATAATGAGATATGTCACAATCTCTATCATCGACATCATCGAAACACCTTCCAATAGATCAGAACTTTTCTGATTCAGACAACTAGAATGATCGATCATCCAAATCATTCTAATTGCTTCCAAAATCCACCAGTGACACCTAGTAGTATATGGTGGCAACCCATCAGAACTAAAAATGAACCTCTCGATGCAGTTACATGTGTGATTAAGTTCTTCTATCTTGAGCTTCGATTGGTTTAGGATTAAGGTGAACTCGTCAAACCCTAATTTCCATCATATGAATTAATCATTCGATTCAAGTCCAATGTGAAAACCTTAATAGAAACTCTTTCTATCATTTGACTCTGCCATGGCCATGGGCTTATGGACTTAATTCTCATGATCATCATAGGGCCACTCCTAATTTACCAAGGTAGATAGATTTTCTCTTAGTGCAATCTAATTTCTACAATGAACATGCTATAGCCAATATACACCTCAAAATTTTAGATGGCTAGGAGACCGAGTTATGGTGTAGTCAAACTATAATACCCTCAAGGTGAACTATCGATGTACCTCAGGTCAAAGAACCAGATACACTACTGCAGCTTCTAGCTAGTAATCAACGAGAAGGTATACATCCTAGTGGTCACGCTCAGTGCCCTCGTTCTCTAATGAGTATCTGTACTCTCGCTCTCGGTGTCTCTATACCATAGACTCAAGACTCATCTACTAAAAGGAAGCGATTGTACACCAACCTTCTGGATCAATCACCGTCCTCATGATGATCCTACGGTCGAAAGCATTTTATGAGTTAATAATAAAAATTCATGTCTTAAATATTCAACTCTTAAAAATAAGAATTATCATTGCCATTAACTCAAGAAATATATCACAGACACTAAATACACATTATGATAGAAAATAATCTATTTTATTATTTATAGTCAAAATTATAATTTTGTCCTTAGAAGTGTATAACAAGTGTTAGCCAATTCTATGATGTCGATGTTAGAGATCATGACATATCCCATTACCATACAAAATTGAATCTAACTGGATCACACAAACAAAGATTTGGATCTGGATATTATCAATTGGACTAATCCATTTCAATTGATTTAAATTAGATTCAATTAGGTTCAAGAAAATCATGCTAGCACATGATTGAACCTAACATTCTCCTTTTATTATCATTAAAAGTTATCTCGACTGAGCCAAATAAGTTTGTGCTCACTCAGGTACCTTTACTTGGTCTGATCGAAGCTTGTCCGGGTCAGAAAAGGATTGTCTTAATTTATAAGATAAATATGAGATAACACTTACTATTTTTTGTCACCTGCTAATTCTTATCTTTTGACTTTGGTCAAACGTTGACCTTTGACACTTAGACATTTGCCCATATGTCATGCACCTATTGAAGAGCAGATAGAGGCTTGTCCCCTTGCTAGATTTTGGATAGGAGGGGTGTGCATGCCTAGGGAGGTGTGCGCCCATGGATAGGGATGACTAAAGTCCCATACGGATGGGACTCCAGGTTGCTTCTTGGTTTCTACTTAGGTGACCCCTAGCTATAGACTTTGACTAGTCTTGGGGGCCATCTAAGGATGAATTAGAGGGACTCTCATCTGATTGGATCAGGTGATGTCATCCCATCAATCATATTTAGATCTGATTGCACGAAGCAACGTGATTGGTCGGGATGATGTGGCACTACATGGCGCAGTAGGGTCTATATAAACCCTATCCGCACCCAACTTTTATAGAGTTTTCTCTTAGCCATGCCCCAAGACTATCCCTCTTCCTCCTCGATGCCATCTTCTGATCCTCTCTCTCCTCTCCATGCCCAAGGAAAGTTGGGCTCCAGTTTGGTGCGATCCAAGCAAGAAAAAGTTGACGAGAAAGGAAGATGGTAGCACTGCTGCAGAGATGACTACTGATCTTCAGAAGGAGTTTTGAAGATCCTCCAAATTAAATCCAGATCTAATTTTTGGAGAGGTGATAATGAAGGAGAAGATTTCTAGATCCAGCCTGAGTGGATATTAGTAGAGGCCAGGCACTTGCGTGGCTAGATCCAGAACCTCAGGCAATCAGCAGAATCATCAAAGGGTAATCAGATTATCCAACATCAAGGTATAAATTAAATTAGATTTAATTTATTTTTATTTTATTTATTAGATCTATAAAATTAGATTTAAAATATCTCAGATCTAATTTGGATATATGAGAGAAATTTTTGAAATATCTCTCTTGATCCAATCAGATCTAAACGAACCTAATCTTGGAAATTAGGATTTTCCCTTTATGAGGTGCCCCATCATAGATCCAGGTAGAGGATCGGTGGTTTGCTGCCCATAGAGAATGTCACGAGTTTCTTCAAGTCTATGCTAAAGATAAGGAGCTTCCGCAATATGATATCGATGCTTATGATGTCAAGGATGATTGGCATTCGAGCGATATAATGGATCTATAATTTGGTACCAAAGCAAGTTGATGCCTGGAATGTTGTGGATGATAATATGATATTAGAGCCAGTTTTAGAGCCTGATCATGTATGGAAGAGCCAGGTTTCAGTGTCTGATGGTCCATGAAAGGGAAGGAGAAGTCGTACAAGATGAAATCAGAAATCTGCATAAGGATTTTATGGTACATCTCAAATCTATTTTTGTTATTGCTGTGGTTTGGCCAACCGGGAGCATCGAGTTGAAGGTGGAGGTTGAGAGGATTAACGGAAAGAGATTTTCCTAGGGTGGAAGGATTTGGTGTATGATTTGTTGATCGATCTTGGTAGAAAGGCTGGGGTGTATGATGATTATGTAACAGATAGGGAGCGCTGGAGTGCTGCAGTAGCACTTTCCACGAGATGCAGGGCTGAGAGAGGCTCGATGATGTAGCAGCCAAGGGAGGTATCTCAGTAAAGAGCATTAGGGTTCTCTAGGAAGATGGGCAGTGTAGGGCTATTGAAGAAAGGTTTTCCAAGGGGTAATGGTCGAAGGAAGGCTGAAGAAGCGACTATACATCCTTCGATGTCTGGAAGGTTGGGAAGTAGTTGGAGATGTATTCAGTGGTTCGATCAGAGCATGAATTTGCAAAGCCTTAGAAGTGATGGAGATAGATGATCCATGGAGGTCCAGTAGGTCAAGACTGGACAATTGTAGAGCGGCGTAGAGATGAATCAGGGAGCACTAGAGTGCTGTAGGAGTACTACCCTGAAGGCACAGGGACTGAGAGAGGCTCGACGGTGTAGTAGCCAAGGAGTGTGTCTCAGTAGAGAGTATCAATTGTATCTCAGAGAGATTGAATGCCGATCTCAGGGAGAGTCAGGGGGTCTCAAAGAGCGCCAAGAGGTCTCTAGTAGTCGGGAGTATCATGGATCAAATTTCTTCTGTAGGAGCACCAGGAAGAGTCACGGTTCAGGTGGAGGATGATTCTCTGGGTGCAACTAAAGTGATGGCTGGTGTAGGGGTAGAAGAGAAGGACTAGGATGGAATTTTCTAGGGTTTAGTTGCTGATTTTAGATGAGTTGGATGAGCTCTTAGGTTTTTAAGATGCCCGTGGGTTGCGGAGGTATCCGAGATGGCTTCGAAGAGGGCTGTAGAGTGCAGAGGGTTTGAAGGGATAGCGACGATGTTTGAAGTGTAGCAGCAGGCTCAGCAATGCAACATTAAGTGGTTGGTCTCGAGGGACTCGGTGATAAAGTCAACTTCTATGGCATCAAGTGGACTTCGGATATAGGTGGAGCTCCATAGTGGTAGCTTCACAAGTGTAGAGTAAATTTGGCATGAGTTCAGAGCACCGGTGATGCACAGTGGTGGACAGGCATAGCTCTGAGGAGATCATGTCAGATAGTACAGTATGTGATAGTGCATAAATGATGTAGGTTCTTTAGGAAAGTCTAGAGAAAGTGATGCAGCTACTAAGAAGAAGGGATCTTACAATTTCAGGGTTGTCCCAAGAAGCAAGCACAGGTCTTTAGCGGTGGGGGCGGTCATCCCAAAGGCCTTAAGGATGCACAATAGCTGAAGAGGATTGGTGGAGGTGATGTTTGCATAGGTGCTGTTGAGTGTGCAGGGATAGCAGGATCGTGCAGGAGGTCATTGCTAAGAGGTTCCCTAAGGCTTGGGAGCACCAAGATGGATATTATGAGGATTTATGGTTCTCCCAAGACTTGGGAGGCCACGAGAGGAGTCAGGGGGTTGGCTCTGGAGATTTCAGAGGCTTGGATGGTGCTTCGGAGACCTGGGATTCAAAGTAAAGTAAGAAACCAAAGCCGGAGAATCAAGACTGTACAAAGAATATTTTCTACAGGTTAGCTGGCTCAATCTAAAACTGGATTGGCTAAGTCTTAGAGCACAAAAAAAATAGAGAGCTGAGCATTTGGGACTGCTGGCATGGCACAGGACTGGATCGACTCAGTTTCAGATGAAGCTGACCAAATGGAACTTAGCTGCTCAGTGCGTGGGCAGAGTTATGCGAGGGTCTATTTGGGACTAGGGTCTGGGATGATCCTATGGGTCTTAAGGTCTGGTTTGAGAGATCTTAGGATGGCTAATTCATGTATGGGTCGGATCTAGATCCAGAGGATGAGAGCATGAGAGACATGGGTGTACATGGGCTTGGTGAGTGCTTTCATGTATTAGATTAGCCAGAAGAGTTTTTGGTCGGGCCTAATGGCTATGTATAAATACATAGGTTGTATTAGGATTTTAAATGTTGTGAATGCTATGAAATACAGACCTTTCCTTCCTCAACTCTCTTCTTCTCTTCTCTCTAGAGTTAACACCCTAGGGTTCTTGAAGAAGCCCTAGAGAAGGGGGCCATCTCCCTCAAGCCTAAGGAAGGAGGTGCCCCATCATAGATCTAGCTAGAGGATCGATGGTTTGCTGCCTAGAGAGAACGTTACAGGTTCCTTTAGGTCCATGCTAAAGATCAAAAGCTTCCACAACATGATATCGATGCTTGTGATGTCAAGGATGATTGGCGTTCGAGCGATACTAAAGAGATTTAGCATGAAAAACTCCAAGAGAGGATTGGTGCCCTTCAGATATGGCATTCATTTCTCCAAGAAGATGTGTCCCAACACACCTGAGGAGATTGAATGCATGAGCAAGATCCCTTATGCTTCGGCAATAGGGAGCCTCATGTACGCCATGCTATGTACACGACCTGATATCGCCCATGTTGTGAGTGTCATGAGCAGTTATCAATCAAATCCAGGTGAAGAGCATCGGACTTCTATGGAATGTATCCTTAAGTACTTGAGAAGGATTGAGGATATATTCTTGATTTTTGGTAATGGAGAACTCTAGGTCCAGGGTTATACAAACTTAGATTTTATGTTTGATATAGATGATCGAAAGTCGACATCTAGTAGTCTATTTGTGCATAATGGTGGTGCTGTCAGCTGAAAGAGTTTCAAGCAGACTGTGATAGCAGATTCCATCATAGAATCAGAGTACATCACTACATCGAAAGCTGCAAAGGAGGCATTCTGGTATAAGAAGTTCATCGTAGAACTCGGAGTGATGCCATCAGATGCCGTCCCTCTGTACTTCGACAATAATGGCACTAGGGCCCTAGCTAAGGAGCCAAGGTCTCATCAAAAATCTAAGGACATGGAGCAGTGATTCCACCTCATCCACGATTACCTCAAGAAGGGTTACGTCAAGGTCAAGAGAGTTGACTCCATGGATAATGCAGCAGATCCACTGATGAAGCCTTTAGGCCAGTAGAAGATCAAAGCACACCTTGAAAACATGGGACCTAGATTTATAGCCAATTGACTTTAGGTCAAGTGGGAATTTGTTAGATGTGTGCCCTAGAATCCAGATTGGCTAACAATTGTAATACACTTCTAAGGACAGTTTTATAATTTTAACTATAAATTAATAAAAAAATTATTTTCTATCATAGTGTATATTTAAAGTGTATGGGATACATCCTTTGAGTTAATGGTAATGATAATTCTTATTTTCAAAGAGTTGAAAATTTAAGACTTGAATTTTCATAATTAGCTCATAAACTGCTCCCGACCGTACGATCATCACGAGGATGGTGATTGATTCGAAAGGTTGGTGTACGATCGCTTTCTTTGAGTAGATGAGTCTTGAGTCTATGGTGAGGAGATACTAAAGCTAGAGTACAGGTACTCGTTAGAGAACTAGGGCACTGAGCATAACCACTTCAACTATTCATAAGGAAGTCTACCTTCTCATCGATGACTGGCTCGATGTTGCAGTAGTGTGTCTGGTTCTTTGACCTGAGGTGCATCGATAATTCACCTTGAGGGTATTGTAGTTTGACTACACCATAACTCAATCTCCTAGTCATTCAAAATTTGGAGGTATATGTTGGCTATAGTACGTTCATTGTAGGATTTGGATTGCACCAATAAGTGATCTATCTGCCTCGATAAATGAGGAGTAGCCCTAGGATGATCATGAGAATCAAGTCTATAAGCCCATAGCCATGGTAGAGTGAAGATGATAGAAAGAGTTTCTATAAAGGGTTTCATATAGGACTCGAATCGAATGATTAATTCGTATGATGGATATTGGGTTTGACGAGTTCACTTTATCCCTAATCCTATCGGAACTCAAGATAGAAGAACATAATTACATAGGTAGCTGCTCCAAAAGGTTCACTTTCGATTCTAATGGATTGCCACCATATACTACTATTAGATATATGTGCCCTAGAAGCCAGAATTGGCTGACACTTGTAATACACTTCTAGGGGCAAAATTGTAATTTTGACTATAATTAATGAAACGGGTTATTTTCTATCACACCTGTGTATTTAGTGTCTGTGATACATCCTTTGGGTTAATGGTAATGATAATTCATATTTTCAAGAGTTGAAAATTTAAGACATGAATAATCATTATTAACTCATAAACAGCTCCCGACCATAGGATCATCACGAGGATGGTGATTGATCCGGAAGGTTGGTGTACGATCACTTCTCTTTAGTAGATGAGTCTTGAGTCTACGGTGTGGAGACACCGGAGTGAGAGTACAGGTACTCGTTAGAGAACGAGGGCACTGAGCGTGACCACCTCGAGTAGTCATTAGGAAGTCTACCTTCTCGTCAATGACTGACTTGATGCTGCAGTAGTGTGTCTGGTTCTTTAACCTGAGATGCATCGGCAGTTCACCTTGAGGATGTTATAGTTTGACTACACCATTACTCGATCTCCTAGCCATATGGAACCATGAGGTGTATGTTGGCTATAGCATGTTCATTGTAGGAACTGGATTGCATCAAGATGGAATCTATCTACCTCGGTGGTAGAGGAGTAGCCCTATGATGATCATGAGAATCAAGTCCAGAAATTCATGGCCATGGTAGAGTGAAATAATAGAAAGAGTTTCTATTTAGATTTTCACATTGGACTCGAATCGAATGATTACATCATATGACAGAGACTAGGGTTTGACGAGTTCACCTTAACACTAATCTGATCGGGGCTCAAGATAGAAGAACTGAATCACACAGGTAGCTGCACCAAGAGGTTCGCATTCAGCTCTGATGGGTTACCACCATATACTGCTAGGTGTCACTGGTGGATTTTGGGAGCAATTAGAATGATTTAGATGATCGATCATTCTAGCTGTTCGAATCAGAAGAGTTCTGATCCATCGAAAGGAGTTTCGATGATGTCTATGATAGAGATCATGACATATCCCATTACCATACAGAACTGAACCTAACTGGGTCACACAAACAAGGGTTTGAATCTGGTGATCATCAATTGAACTGATCTAGTTCAATTGATCTGAATGAGATTCAATTAGGTTCAAGAAAATCGTGCTAGCACTCAATTGAACCTAACGTTCTTCTTTTGCTATCATAAATAAGTTGTCCTGACTGAGCCAAAGGAGTTTGTGCTTAATCAGAGGCCTTCATATGGTCTGACTGGAGGTTGTCCAAGTCAGAATAGGTTGTCTTATTTTGTAAGACATTACCTACCATTTTTGGTCACCTGCCATTTCTTGATCTTTGACTTTGGTCAAAAGTCTACCTTTGACTGGTCAAACGTTGACCATTGACCCTTTGACTTTTGACCACATGTCATGCACCTATTGGAGAGCTGGTGGGGGCCTGTCCCCCTGCCAGAACCTGGCAAGGAGAAGGGCGCATGCTAAGGGTGGCGTGAGCCCAAGTAGGAGGCGCCTAGGAGTCCTTGTTGGACAAGGACTCCACCTCCCTTTTGGATTCCAATCAGAGTTCTACTAAGAATCCAGTTTGGCTGGTCTTAGGCGCCCTCTAAGGAGGAATCCAGGGGTCTCTATTCCAACCAATCAGATTTAGATCTGATTTCACAAAGGGTTGTGATTGGTTGAGAGGAAGAGGAGTTGGATCACAAGAGGTCTATAAATAAGACCCTACGCCCAACCCTAATTCTGAAGTGAATGCAATTAGACACTCCCCAAGGCTACCTCTCCCCTCCCTCTCCATGCCATAATCTCTTCTCCCCTTGCTCTCCACGTGCAAAAGAGTTTTGGACTTAGGTTGGTGCGATTCAGATCAAGGAAAGGCGATCAAAAGCAAGAAGGCTGCGCTGCTGCAAAAGGATGACTGCAGATCTTCAAAAGAGTTTTGAAGATCCTTCAGATTAGATCCAAATCTGATTTTTGGAGGTATGATAGAGAAGAAGAGGATCTCCAGATCCAACCCGAGTGGATACCGATAGAGGCCAGGCGCTTGCGTGGCTAAGATCCAGAACCTTCCGCTGCAATCAGGATCATCTACAGGGTAATAGGATTACCCAAATCAGGTAAATTGAATTTGATTTAATTTATCTTATTTTATTTTATTTATTAAAATAATAAGAATCAGATCTGAAACATATCAAGATCTGATTGAGATCAAGAGAAAATTTTTGAAATATATCTCTTGATCTAATCAGATCTGGACGAACCTGGATTGGGAAATCAGGATTTCCCTTCAACTACTAGGTGTCACTGGTGGATTTTGGGAGCAATTAGAATGATTTTAATAATCAATCATTCTAATTGTATGAATCAAAAAAATTCTGGTCCATTGAAAGGTGTTTCGATGATGTCGATGATGGAGATCATGGCTTGTCTCATTACCATACGAAATTGAATCTAACTAGACCACACAAATAAGGGTTTGGATCTAGATGTCATCAATTGAACTAACCTAGTTTGATTGATTTGGATTAGATCCAATCAGATTCAAGGTAATCGTGCTAGCACATGATTGAGCTTGACTTTCTCCTTCTGTAAACTTTTTGAGTTGTTGCACCCAAGTCAAATTTAATTTGACTCATTCCTGTATCTTGAGTGAGTTTATTTTCATCTGACTAGAATAAGTTTAGGTCAGATTAATTATGAAAATTAAATTCATTCCTAGTGCAATTGGACTAGGGTCAATAGTTGACCCAATTGAGAGAATTGAGGATCACATGATCAAAGAATTTTAGAAATTTCTTTAAAATTTATTTTACTCTAATTTTTGGATATGTGATAGGATATGAGTTATTCTTTGGGTGTGCAAAATTTTTTGATTTTTGAAGGTGCCTAGATTAGGTTTTGATAGAGTTTGATTTATATCAAACTCTTAAGGGAAGAGTTCTAGACGCACATGGATTCTTCCTTATCCTTTCATGCCGTCACCTTCAAGATAGATGTTTGGCATCAAAACTAGATGGGATCTGGGGTTTTTCATGGAGATCAGGTCCAGGAGTCCAATGGTCAAATTAATAAGGTTTTTGGTTAAAAAGGGACTCTTTATGGTGCTATGTCTAGTATAAGAACTCTTCTCATGAAATTGCCTCAATGTAAAGAGTCTTCCCTCTGATATCCATGCCCCCTCTATCCTTTCTATTTCTCTATTCTACATGCCTAAAAGGTTAGGCACAAGTCTGAGTTGAAGATCTAAGGTTTTTGGCACAAGATTCAGCATCTATGCGATGGTGTTCAAGAGGCAAACAGGCTGCCCTCAGAAGTCATTTTGAAGGCTTTTCAAATCAAATTCAGATCTAATTTTTGAAGGAGAGATTCACGAGGAGAAGACATTTAGATCCTACCCAAGTAGATAATAGTAGAGGCTAGGTGCATGCATGGCTCCTTCCAGAACCTCAAAAATCAATAGGATCATCGTAGCATAATTAGATTACCAAATCTGGTACTTAAAATTAAATCTACTTTAATTTTATTTTTAACTTTTAATATCAAATCTCTATAATCAGATCTGAGAAGTCTCAGATCTAGTTAAGATTTTAGGAAAAAAATATTAAAATATTTCTTCAGATTCAATCAGATCTGAACGATCCTATGCCGAAAAAATAGGTTTTTCCTTCAGCCCAAAACCCTCAAACTTCGGGCTGTTGACCCCCGCCATTATAAGAGACTGCTTCATCCTAAGAATTTTCTTCTCAAGCTCCTTCTTCTTATACAGACCATCTATATACATCCTGTTGGCATGCTAAAATTTGTCTTCGAGCTCTCGCCGCTGCTTCCTCAAAACTTTAGACTCGGCCTTCGCATCCCTGACGGCTTGCTACTCGTACGATAGTTGGATCCTCAATCATTGAACCTTAGCCTTCTCTCTCCACACTACTTTTGAAAGCTCACCTAAAGTCCTCGTTAGGGAGGCAACCTACTCTAGTCCACCGCTCATGCCGGATTGATGACTATTATCAAGTTATTTTTGGAGCCGAGTTACTTCGCTATTAGCAGCACGAAGTCTTTGCTCAAGCTAGGATATCCTCTCACTCAAACCCAACTGGTAGATATCATAAGTGAGCTCGACATCATGCAGTTGCTTCTATAGCATGGAGAACCTCTTCGACCAATCCCACTCATATCTAGCTTTATCGGATGACCATGGCAAGCATTCCTCCAGCAGATGGATCTTCTCCTTCGCCATCTTGAGATCGGCTTCAAGAAAGTTGATCTTTGCCGTTAGTGCCCAAGATTTGTCGCTGACATTTTTCTTGAGCTCATTGATCTCCTTCTCGAAGCTGTCCTTCCAAATGTTGAAGCTTACAGAATCTTTCATGTGTAGCTTTCAAAGATGGGTGACCTCAATCATCCCTCTGAGGCATTCTTTCTAGATCCTTAAAGTTTGGCTTCTGCCTTCTTCAACTTTTTCTTCAGGTGGTGAATCTCCCTCTTTAAATTTTTGATTATAGGCTTCGAAGGGATACCTTGGGATAATAGCTTAGCATCGGTTGGAGAAGATGGATCCTAACTACGATCGCTGGAGGGGTTCTAAATAACATCCACCATGACACAAGTATAAAGAAAAGAAAGTTGATTTTCATTCTTCAAAATGTTCAGTATACATCAAAAGAAAAAGAGAAGAAAAGTATAAATTTATAAAAAGTCTTAGACCTCAGTCGGTGCAGAGGCAAGCGAGGTCAGTACATCCTTTGCGGTGTCGGGCTTGGAAATATACTCGAGAGCTTCAGCTGCAGGTTTAAGAGATCTCAGGGCAGGTTCGGTGATGGGGAAAGTGGCGCTAGTGTTGGAGGGACCAGCTCCCTCATTGGGTTCATCTGTCAGAAGGTTGAGGTCCACTCCAGGGAAGTTTTTCATGACCCTCCTCATGCAGATCTCTAACCCCTCTAAGAAGGCTTCCTAGGCAAATGCGATCTTGATGTCCTCCATTGCTTTGGAAGACTTGAGGGCTTCGACAGCCCTCTTCCTCTCGGCACCGACCTCCTCTTCAGCCTTCTTCCTTTTATTTTTGGAGAGGATCAGGGCTGCCCTCAACCCCGTGGAAGCTTCTTCCTCTCTCCATGACACCTCCTAAAGGTGCTCGACTTCTGCAGTTTGAATTTTTGAGTCCACCTTCAAATGGTCAACCTCGACCCGAGCCCTCTCGACCTCCACCCTCGGCCTAGCGAAGATCGATGGCCTTCGAGTGGGCAAACAAGTAATGCCCTAGCTACAAGACAAGTAGAAGTTAAGTTAGAACTTTAAAAGCACACCTTTCATTCAAACAGGTTTAGAAAAATGGGTTATCTCGAGATAGACGGCAAAAGACTCATCAAATCTCTCAGCATCCTCCGTCCCAATCTTTTTCTCAATAATGTGTGAGAGGATGCTACCCTTCATCAAGGATTGGATAACCTCCCGATCATCCAAAGAAGCTCGCTCCTGATCGGAGCCTTCGCCACTCGAATTTTTGACCGCCCTCCTTATCCTTTTCCTAACAGCATCCTTTGTCTTCTTCTTCATTTCAACAACCTCATGCTGCTCAGGAAGCAAGGTGGTGGAATCCCCTCGGGATGAGATCGAAGGTGGTGCAGCCATGTCAGACTCGAGGATGGGCACGGCCTGGATTGGCATGGCTGGGATCGGCTCATCAGTGCGAGCCTTCTTGTATATTTTCCTCGCAGTGCTATCTTTCCTCTTAAGAGACTTGAGCCCCTTGGCCAGGTGGTTCTGCTCCTCAAGAGTCATCTCTATAGAAGAAAAATTAGAGTCAGAGAAGGAAAGGAGATCATGCATAGTTGGCAAGCTGCAAAGGACTACCTGCTGGAATGAGAGGACTGAGATTGAAGTTGAATAAGGTCTGGTCCTTCAGGAGCTTGGAGATCGAAGGAGCTCGAAAGTTTTTTAGCTTGTCGGCCGAACCCCGATCCTCTTTCTCAAGCCCAGGAGCTTGGTGAGCTGAGTCCCTTATTTTTCCTCAAGAAGGAAGTCCTAATTCTAGGAAGGGATAAGAAACAAAAAAGAATTTCTCCTTCTATTTATAAATGAAAGAAGGGGCATCCTTGAGCAACCCCTTCTTGCCGAACTAGGGAGATACGTACCATCAGTCTTTGGCAGTTGGGTGACATTTGAAAGTGAAGAAATTATAGAATAGGAAGATGGAAGGTCGGACGTCAGCCATAATGCACAAAGAAAGAAATCCTATGATAAACCTAAAAGAGTTTGGTGCCTTGGCGATGAAAAAATATTTAAAAACTTGAACAAGTCGGTTACAAAGAAGGTATCGATAGCCAAAATCCTGCCTAGAGGGTTTCAACGTATAGGCAAGTTCAGTTGGGAGGAGGAGAGCTGGCTCGATCGCTAGCACTAGGAAGTTCAAGTTTCCAATCGGAAGGAATTTTGAACTGGATCCTAATCAATGAAAGATCTTCGAGCCAAAGTTTATATGAAATGGTATTAGGAGCGAAGGATGGCCGAGGTACTCCTACAAGCTCAAGGTCCTTATAGGGAAGGTCCATTAAAACTAAATGAGCTAAACTTCTACAACCGATCGACCAGAATCCTTCAGAGGACATGAGGATCAAACTAAAATGGAGAAAATCCCTGAAAAACTAAAGAAAATAAAATCTGAGTCTTTCTCGAGGAAACAAAGCAGGTAGAAATGCCAAAAGACATAGATAATCAAAGAGAAAGGTTCAAGAACTGACTTAAATCGATTTGAAAGAATGGAAAGGCGGAAGGCTTGATGGAAAATGAAGGAGAGAACCCTCAAAAATTGAAGGAGTCGGTAGAAGACCTTGGTGCCCTGAAGCAAGAAGGGAGAAGGAAGCCTGAAGGAAGGAGAAGGAAACCCAGATGAACTGAAGCACCTGTGGAAGAAGAAGAGCTTAAATAGCCATTAGGATTCGAGATGGTTATGATTGCGGATCTCCACTGATCAACCATGGGTTGACGCATGCCCCACTCATCATAGTGGCAGACTAGCAATGGGCAGAACCTTTATGGCATCGTACCTTGACCAGCACTTTGGCAAAAATTTCAAAAATTTATCTTTTCGAGTCACCTCATATTTAAGAAGTTTTGGCACCCACGCGAAAAGAGTTGGGGTCAGCTGCTCTGTTGGCACGAAAAGGAAAAAAGGACTTCGACACTCATATTTCTTTACTCTCTTCATTCAAATTTCGAACTTAGGAGTGGGGGGACTTGTGTTGGGTGTGAACACTTTCCAGCCGAAGTCCGACAAGACATCTGGCCTTGAGAAAACTTCGTCCGATGAGGGCAGCCATGTCGGACTTCGGCCAGTGAAGAGTTTACAATCAGGCACCAAGACCACAAACCTCCAACTCGGATCCATCAGCCGATCTTCTTCGTTCAGATTCCTAGCTCCATTGGATATTCCCAAAACCTAGGGGGCATTGTAGATTTTGCTCAAACGAACTTGAATAGTGATGACAGCCCCCAGGCAACTGAGTAACAGGTCTAATTATGGCTTGGTTTGGCTGACCTTGGCGCTCTTTGAATCTTTTCCAACAAAAAATCATCCAAGCTATTTGATATTGGACCAACGCTGGATCAACAGAACTCCTCTCTAGACGAACTCCTATAATATACTAAGGGTGGTAGACCTCAAGATTCCTACATCGAGAACTTTGAACACGTAGGCTAAAGGACCTCGTCTCTTTTATATCGTCCTCCAGATGGCCTCAAAAGTAGTCGAGCTTCAAAGGAATAAATAAGCAGGTTATCTTCGAGCAGATCCCCTTCCGCTCCTTCCAGGCAAAATTCTCCAATCGACCTCCTTCCAGTCGAACACCTCCCAAACACTAGATGATTTTTTTTCCCATCAACTCCCTTCCATCCGAACTTCTTGTATTAGCAGAGAAGGGACTCGTTGTTATATATTTGCTCCTCTAGTAGATCTCCTTTTGAATTTCTCCAATAGAATTATTTTCAATTTTTTGCTCCTTTAGTCAGACTTCTCCTTCTAGTAGAACTACTCCCAGATTCCTCTAGCAGACTCCCTTCAGGATTTCTCTAGTCACAGGGCTTCCGAACCCCTTCCGACCGAACTCACTGTAGACACTTAGAAAGGCCTCCACACCTACGCAAATCCAGCTGTTCGTACAGCATGAACCCACTTACATACATACTACCCTGAAAGAGCCCGAACTCCTTTGGGATTGGTGAAACTCAAAGCTTTTCACCGCCAGTGCCTACCTCCTCCAAACTTCAACTATCAAGTCCCAATGGACTGGCATGTCACGACAATGGGCTCCATCCTCCATAACAAACTTCATGTGGCCCCGAACGGCCTACTATCAGGTAGTTACGACTATCACCATCAGTTTGTTATAAGCTCCACCTATATAAGGGACCCTCTAGATTCATTTTTTCTCTAAGCTCTAAACTCTGCTCAAAATCTCTCTGAGTGCTCCATTTCTGTGGATAGAGAACTGACTTGACCGTCTGAGGATTCTGCCGAAGCCACCCTACCTCCGATCTAGGACTTGTCTTGCAGGTGCTGGCGGCGGCCTCGTCTTCTCCAACTCTAGCCAATTTTGACAAGAACAATTTTCTGCACCAACAATTATGATGCCAAATGATGCAAATGAGCCTCATTGGACATTCTGATACACTGCCAAGCCCTACCGGGCATTCCAAATATAAACTATGGAGGTACCAGCTCATGCCAATGCAAATGCTCATGCAATACAAGTATAAGATATACCCAATAGGTTGTTCACCCCAATGGGTAACCTTTTCCAAAAATACCAAATAAGTTGAAATTCCAAAAACTGAATAATAAAAGTCAACAATTTCAATCCCTGCTTTCATATTTGCATAGATTCATATATGTAGGCTGAAGAGTATCAAGGTTAGCTACTTTCCAAAGTAAATCATTTTCATAACAAAATACCATAAGAAAAATACCAAAGCTAGTTAGGAAAACCACTCACCTTAATAGACTACCATTCCATTTGAGATTTACTTCTCATGCTATTTAACATAAGAATTTCTCTTTTTTTTTCATCTAAGAAGCTACCTTTCCCAAGATATTGATTCAGCTTTTTAATTAATCAGGTCATCACCAAGACCACTTAACTATCTTTAAACTATTTACTAACAATCCAAGCAATCTAATTATGACATACATAAGTCCATCCTTACTAATCATAATCCTTTGCTTATATTCATTAACCATAAGCCTTCTTCTCATACCCACTACTTATAAACCTTCATTTACTTTTACTAATTTTAAAACTTTACTCATATCCCTAATTAAACTTTGTCCATATCATCAATTAAACTTTTGCTCATATCAATAAACCATTTACCTTGGTTCATAACCTTTGCTCCTAAGCTTGGCTCATCTTTATTGATCATAAACCCTTTTTCATCTCTATTAATTACAAACCTTTGCTCTGATACCAAACATGTAACACCCCACTCCTAAATTCTAGGTAACAGTGCCATACCCTACCCTTATCATATAACATCATATAATAAACTGCTTTCAATTTAGCTGAACTATCCATTCATTTTCATCACAAGCATTTCAATTAAATTCTCCTGATTTGCTAATAACTATCATCTTCACTCATAACTTATCAAATCACATAAACAAACTTAGAGTTTTAATAACAACACCATACTTCATACATACATTCTAGTCATTAATCATCTTTTTTAATACATACCTTTATAAAATAAACTAATAGACATCTGGTTTAACTGTCTCAACATAATACATTTTAAATTATATTGCTTTTACAAGCCACTATCATCAAAACAGATCTTCCACTAGAGATACTGATACACCTGCTAAATCATACCTCCAAACCCAGCTACTTCAAAAACTACAATGAGAGAGAAAGAGAGGTGAGACTTGGAGAAGTCTCAGTGAGTGTAATTTCCTCTAACAATAGAAAGTAGATAGCCATATGCTATAATCATCATAATACTATGCACAACATGCTGATAACAAGCTTTCAATCATTTACAATTCCATAAAATAGCTTTCACATAAAGGATACTTTTAAAACACAAACCAAATCATTTACCTTTAACCACACAATAGTAACACACAATTTGCTTATCGCTATTGATACCGCAGTAATATATTTCCATAGGAGCTTGCATGAGTAGTTGTACCCTAGCCACATATAGGTAATAATACCATAAGTTCATCCACATACTATAATTTTATCAACATGTCAGCAGTCCCACGACACACTCTCACATGGAGCAACTAGCACACAAACCATACCACAATAACACCCATATATGAGCAGATAACACACTCTCATATGAGCCATTATCAAAAGGACAACACATTCCCATAAGGTTCTCATGAGCAGCCTGCCTTCTCACCAAAAGGATGGCACACTCCCATAAGTACAGCATTTATTAAGAATAACACACTCTCATAGAATTTCTTATGAGCAGCCTGCCTTATTCACCGAAATGATAACACATTCTCATAAGTACACCACCCCTAAGAGTAGCCTATCTCACGCATATATATATATCAAAACAACACACTCTCATAGGGTTCACCATTTCTATGAGTAGCCTATCCATACTCAAAAACATCATTATGCCCTATGGTGCATAAGTAGAAATCAATCATGAAGAGATTAACCATGTAAGAGATCACTATTCTCAGATGAGCAATCGCAAGATAACATAATTATCAATGAGCCTCCATGGCGCATAAACAAAGTAAACCATGCATGAAATAGAACCACCATTGATGTCACTGTACTACTCATTTAAAATTAGCAAAGCTTTATTATCAAAATTGTATGCACAGCTACTTGCATATGTAATTCACAAAAGCTATTTAGAAACCATACTTCTTCCTAGGTGTGTTTACAAACATGTAAACTACGAAATACTAAGAAATTGCTTTGCTTTCCAAATAAATCTCTTTATATAACAAAATACTTTGACAACATCATGGTTACATAGAAACCACTCATCTCCAAAAGTCACTGGTTTACTAGCTTGCTTAAGCACCTTTTCCAATTCTTTTCCTTTTCTCAACTGATTAAACATTGCTACCGGCCAAGAACAGATTTCTTCCTTTCTGCTTTCAAAACTTTCTTTCTTCACTTTGATACATCAACACATCCTTATTTCCCTAGCTAAATTCTCCTTGATTTTAGACTGAAAGAAGCTTCTTTCTTAGCTCTCTTCCCTTCTCTCTCCTCTCTATTTTACTTTATAACCTCAAACCATAGCAAAAGAATCAATAGACACCTCTTAGAAAAAGAATAGTTTAGAGAAGAAGCTTGCTAGGTGTCAAACCAAGAAATTTTCATTAATTTTTTATCTACTGAGGTGTTGGCACAAGGACTTTCCAACTATTTGTTTATACAACCAAGTTGCTAAGTCATCTCATGAAAAATTATTTTAAATTCATAACCTAAAACATTCTCGGCTAAACTTGCTCTCAGAATTTTTTG
Source organism: Cocos nucifera (assembly GCA_006176705.1). Lineage (NCBI taxonomy): Eukaryota > Viridiplantae > Streptophyta > Magnoliopsida > Arecales > Arecaceae > Cocos > Cocos nucifera. The sequence goes on along the minus strand of QRFJ01004991.1, from coordinate 14,638 downwards.
TTGATCGAGCTAGCTTGTCCCAAATCGGGTCAACTCGAGTATCAGTCGGGTCAACTAAAATGCAAATCGAGCTGGCTTTCTTAGAAAAATAGAACACTCACTTTTTTTGCTTAAGACTTGGGCCGACTCGATTTCAATTCGAATTAGCTCGAATACCAGGATTTCAAAAATTTCATTTTTCATACTCTGCTCACAGCTTTACTCAATATTACTCTTATTTATATTTTTTTTTTTAAGTTAATGCCATTAACTTTAAAATATAAATATAAATAAGGAACACCCCCTTATTAGAATTCAATAAAAATATCACAAAAATCAAAATCCTCTAGAATGAGATACCAAAATTTGGGTTCTAGTTCAAATTTCTCCAAATCCAAAACTTTTATAACATTCTTGCTTCTGAACGAATAAGTTATAGAGTCTCCAAACTTCATTAAAAATCATTTTGTGGCACACTAACATCTAAGGATCAATTACTGGGACTTTTTGCTCTAGGAAAATACATATTTCATATAATCCTCCTTATAGGTGCTAGCTCTTAGACTTAGAAAATTTTTAGGATCTGAAATGATAGATAGTCATAATTTATAGTCAAAATAGCTCAAATATATCATAAATAACTAACATGCCATACATACACGAACACAAATCTTTTAATTCTCTATATTGCCGGTTTGGGATGTTATATTTCCTCCCCGCTTAAAATAAATTTCATCCTCGAAATTTGCACTTTCTGCTTCAAGAATCTTCTAGGTTTCAATTATGACAATGCTAGATATTCATCAATCAATCAACTTATGCTTTTGATAGAATCTCTCTTAGGAATACTATCAACCCCCTTCTCAAAATTTTTCACAATGATGAATCTTACCTTAAGTATTCACCATAACAATAAAAACAAAAATATATGAACTCTCTTTTCAAGTTTCTCAAAACTAGACTATGCCCCATAAAGGTAAAGCCACATAACAAATCATGTCATGCCAACACAAGTTTCTTTTTCAGCTACTATCGACAGCATCCTGAAGTACCTCTTCCAGGATAGTCGATACGTAGAATGTTATGATGCCAAATGAGCCTCACTGGGCATTTTGATACACTGCCAATCCCTACCGAGCATTCCAAATATAAACTATGGAGGTGCTAGCTCATGCCAATGCAAATATTCATACAATACGAGGATAAGATATACCCGATAGGTTGATCACTCCTAAGGGTAACCTTTTCCAAAAATACCAAATAAGTTGAAATTTCAAAAACTAAATAATAAAAGTCAATAATTTCAATCCCTGCTTTCATATTTGCACAAATTCACATATATAGGCTAAAGATTATCAAGGTTAGCTACTTTCCAAAGTAAATTATTTTCATAATAAAATAATATAAGGAAAATACCAAAGCTAGATCGGAAAACCACTCACCTTAACAAACTACCATTCCAATCGAGATTTACTTCTCATGCTATTTTACATAAGAATTTCTCTTTGATTTTCATCTAAGAAGCTACCTTTCCTAAGATATTGATTCAGCTTATTAATCAATCGGGTCATCTCCAAGACCACTTAACCATCTTTATACTATTTGCTAACAATCCAAGCAATCTAGTTATGACATACATAAGTCCATCCTTACTTATCGTAATCCTTTGCTTATATTCATTAACCATAAGCCTTTTTTTATACCCACTACTTATAAACTTTCATTCACTTCTACTAATTATAAAACTTTACTCATATCCCCAATTAAACTTTGCCCATATCATCAATTAAACTTTTGCTCATCTCAATAAACCATTTACCTTGGTTCATAATGTTTGCTCCTAACCTTGGCTCATCTTTACTAATCATAAACCCTTATTGCTCTCTATTAATTACAAATTTTTGCTCTAATACCAAACATGTGACACCCCACCCTTGAATTCTAGGTGATGGTGTCACACCCCATCCTTATCTAAGGGCTAGGGAGATTTCTAAACTATAGCTAAACTAAATTATTGTTAGATATATGTGCCCTAGAAGCCAGAATTGGCTGACACTTGTAATACACTTCTAGGGGCAAAATTGTAATTTTGACTATAATTAATGAAATGGGTTATTTTCTATCACACCTGTGTATTTAGTGTCTGTGATACATCCTTTGAGTTAATGGTAATGATAATTCATATTTTCAAGAGTTGAAAATTTAAGACATGAATAATCATTATTAACTCATAAACAGCTCCCGACCATAGGATCATCACGAGGATGGTGATTGATCCGGAAGGTTGGTGTACGATCGCTTCTCTTTAGTAGATGAGTCTTGAGTCTACGGTGTGGAGATACCGGAGCGAGAGTACAGGTACTCGTTAGAGAATGAGGGCACTGAGCGTGACCACCTCGAGTAGTCATTAGGAAGTCTACCTTCTCGTCAATGACTGACTCGATGCTGCAGTAGTGTGTCTGGTTCTTTGACCTGAGATGCATCGGCAGTTCACCTTGAGGGTGTTATAGTTTGACTACACCATTACTCGATCTCCTAGCCATATGGAACCCTGAGGTGTATGTTGGCTGTGACATGTTCTTTGTAGGAACTGGATTGCATCAAGATGGGATCTATCTACCTCGGTGGTAGAGGAGCAACCCTATGATAATCTTGAGAATCAAGTCCTGAAGCCCATGGCCATGGCAGAGTGAAATAATAGAAAGAGTTTCTATTTAGATTTTCACATTGGACTCGAATCGAATGATTACATCATATGACAGAGACTAGGGTTTGACGAGTTCACCTTAACCCTAATCTGATCGGGGCTCAAGATAGAAGAACTTAATCACACAGGTAGCAGCACCAAGAGGTTTACATTCAGCTCTGATGGGTTGCCACCATATACTGCTAGGTGTCACTAGTGGATTTTGGGAGCAATTAGAATGATTTAGATGATCGATCATTCTAGCTGTTCGAATCAGAAGAGTTCTGATCCATCGAAAGGAGTTTCGATGATGTCTATGATAGAGATCATGACATATCCCATTACCATACAGAACTGAACCTAACTGGATCACACAAACAAGGGTTTGAATCTGGTGATCATCAATTGAACTGATCTAGTTCAATTGATCTGAATGAGATTCAATTAGGTTCAAGGAAATCGTGCTAGCACTCGATTGAACCTAACGTTCTTCTTTTACTATCACAAATAAGTTGTCCTGTCTGAGCCAAAGGAGTTTGTGCTCAATCAGAGGCCTTCATATGGTCTGATTGGAGGTTGTCCAAGTCAGAATAGGTTGTCTTATTTGTAAGACATTACCTGCCATTTTTGGTCACCTGCCATTTGTTGTTCTTTGACTTTGGTCAAAAGTCTACCTTTGACTGGTCAAACGTTGACCATTGACCCTTTGACTTTTGACCACTTGTCATGCACCTATTGGAGAGTTGGTGGGGGCCTGTCCCCCTGCCAGAACCTGGCAAGGAGAAGGGCGCACACCAAGGGTGGCGTGAGCCCAAGTAGGAGGCGCCTAGGAGTCCTTGTTGGATAAGGACTCCACCTCCCTTTTGGATTCCAATCAGAGTTCTACTAAGAATCCAATTTGACTGATCTTAGGCACCCTCTAAGGAGGAATCCAGGGGTCTCTATTCCAACCAATCAGATTTAGATCTAATTTCACAAAGGGTTGTGATTGGTTGAGAGGAAGAGGAGTTGGATCACAAGAGGTCTATAAATAAGACCCTGCGCCCAACCCTAATTCTAATGCAATTAGACACACCCCAAGGCTTCCTCTCCCCTCTTCCTCCATGCCTAAACTTCTCCTCCTTCTCCTCTCCACGTCCAAAAGGGTTTTGGATTTAGGTTGGTGTGATTCAGATCAAGGAAAGGCGATCAAAATCAAGAAGGCTGCGCTGCTGCAAAAGGACGACTGCAGATCTTCAAAAGAGTTTTGAAGATCCTCCAGATTAGATCCAGATCTGATTTTTGGAGGTGTGATAGAGAAGAAGAGGATCTCCAGATCCAACCCGAGTGGATACCGGTAGAGGCCAGGCGCTTGCGTGGCTAAGATCCAGAACCTTCCGCTGCAATCAGGATCATCTACAGGGTAATAGGATTACCCAAATCAGGTAAATTAAATTTGATTTAATTTATCTTATTTTATTTTTTTTATTAAAATAATAATAATTAGATCTAAAACTTATCAAGATCTGATTGAGATCAAGAGAAAATTTTTAAATATATCTCTTGATCTAATCAGATCTGGACGAACCTGGACCAGAAAATCAGGATTTCCCTTCAACTGGTATCAGAGCCATGGTTCTAAAATTATTTAGATCTGATTTTAATTTTATTTTAATTAGAAAATAAAGTGATTTTAGATGTCACATGAGATGTGATCAGATTTGAAATCAAAAGAATTAAAATTAAATAATTTGGATCTAAGAACATGAAGATATGCATGACTAGTTCTAGAATAGAATAGTTCTATAGAATAGTTTTGCATGTCTTTGATTTAATCTGATTAAATCATATTTTAAATTTTTTTATTTACTATTTTCTGATTTTATAAATGTTATAATAATATCTGATAAACAGCAAATAAAAAATTATTTAATTTTAAATATCATATGAGATATGACAGATGCATGACTAGACTAGTTGTAGAATAGTTCTACATAATTGTCTAGATTAGAATTTATTTTGATTAGATCAATTTAAATCTAATTTTTTAGATTATTATGAGATAATTTAGATCTAAAAACATGCATGAAATTGATACATGAGATGTATGCAAAATATGCCTTGATTGGATCTAAATTTGTATATGAGATATATGATATAGATCTATAACTATTTTGTAGATTTACATGTTCCTGATTAAGGCGTTCCTCTTGGCCGTCTGGTCATAAGAACGAAGAAGGGTTTGAAGGCCCTCTCTTCCCATTCGATGGGGTGTTCTTATGACGTGTAGGGGTGCTGCGTGTTCGTCCTTAATCAGAAACCCAAAACTTACTTTCTGCAAAACCCTAGATCCTGAAACCCTAGAATTTATTGTGCATATTTTATTTATGAACCCAACTTAATTAAGAATTAAGTTTATGGAATATTAATTAGGTCTAAAATTGAGAATTTGAGATCTAAGACATATTCATAATACTGGGTTCGGGCTTGGGTAGCTCAATTAGGTCTAAGCGGTTGATCAAACCGAATCAAGAGTTGGTTAGATGGGATCAACAATGCTTAAATTGACCAGCCTAATAGGATTAAGTCTGGGTCAAGATCGAGTCACGATCAAGCAAGACCTAATTAGGCTCAGAGGTTAGAGTCTGGATTGTAGGCTAACCCAATTGGTTCTGACTCAACAATTTGGTGTCTAAGGTAAGTTTGGCACATACGACCGACTGGTTTTTAATTGGAAGCTACTCGACCTGAATGCGTTCTTGTGCGAGTTAATGGCATATTCCTTCCACCGGTCTCACTTACCTGGCCATATCTGTTGACACAGTTCTGATCTGAGGTGGTCAATAATCCGAGCTGAACCCATGCCACTAGGTTAGTCATAATTGTTATGACTAAGCCAAGTCTAGTTTAATGAGACCTAAATCAATTCTCCCTAAGAAAAGATTAAGTCCGAGGTCTTCCACCATTGTAGACATGTGGGCCCTTCCCAGGGTTGATTGTTCTCGGCTGGATACAGTGGCTCAGTTGCACCGGGAAGACGCAACCATGTCTATTAGGCATTGGATGCTATGGGCTGGAGGATGAGTTGGGCTCAATATTCCGGATACGGTGAGAGATCCAATTAGGAACCCAGTCTATGCAAATGGTGGGTCTGACTTAACTAAGGAGTGGATCAATATTCTGGATACGGTGAGATTCATGAATTAGAGACCAAGTTTGGGTGCACCATGATTAGAGAATCATTGAACAAGAGTTGTTCACTCATTGGCTAACCCATCACCAATAACTGTTAGGTGAGGTGATGAGTCAGTTGGTGAGACCGCACCACCCACTAGAAATCATCAATCGCGGAGATTTTCGCATCTCTACAGAGGGAGTGTAGGGATCCGAGAAAATAGTGGGAGCTAATTTGTTTAAAAATAAAATCTCTAAACAAATTGGTCAAGTCAAAATTACAGTATCTAACTAGAATCTTTGACTCTCTACAGGAAAATGTCTGCATCCAACCCACTGGCACGTATCCTAGACACACATAGACTGACTGGACCCAATTATAAAGATTGGCTCAGGAAACTACAAAATTATTTTGGGTTCAGAGAAGTTAACACATGTTTTGGACCAGGACCCTCCCACCTTACCAGCTCATCCATCCACTGAACAGAGAGCGTCTCTGGAAAAATGGATTGACGAAGATAATAAGGCAAGATACTACATGTTGGGCTCGATGTCTGATGAGCTCCAGCGCCAACATGAAGATATCGGGACTGCTCGCCAAATGTTGGCTCACCTGCAGGAGATGTTTGGTGAACAGAGTCGCGCAGCCAAATATCAAGTCACGAAACAACTTTTTAAGGCTAAGATGCGTGATGGGCAGTCAGTCCAAGATCACTGTCTGACAATGATCAAGGACATGGAAGAGCTTGAGAAGCTCAGTGTGAAGTTGGACTTGGACCTGCAGAATGATATTATTCTGCAATCCTTGACTGATGCATATGGGCAATTCATCATGAATTACCACATGCATAAACTTCAAAATTCCTTGGCCGAGTTGATGAATATGCTGGTTACCGCTGAGCTTTCTATGAAAGGTTCTAAAGGCTCAGTTCTTGCTATGGAACGGACTTCTTCCAAAAGAAAGTCTTATGGAAAGAAAAAGAAGTTTGTGAAAAAGCAAAAGGTGGAAGGATCAAAGAAGAAGAAGGCAGAACCGAAGAAGAAGGTCCGATGGCAAAGGAAAGTGTTTCCATTGCAACAGCGACGGCCATTGGAAGCGGAACTGCCCTACTTACCTGGCCACCCTAAAGAACAAGAAGGAAGGTCCTTCTGGAGGTATGCTCGTTATTGAGTCTAACCTTACGATTTCTTCTGCATCCAGTTGGGTGCTTGACTCTGGTTCTAGTGCTCATCTGTGCACTTCTATGCAGGGTCTTGAGGATAGCAGGAGGCTGAGGGATGGAGACATGATCCTACGCGTCGGTAATGGAGCAAGAGTTGCTGCAGTAGCCATGGGAACATACCCTCTGCGATTACCATCTGGTTTAGACTTAGTTTTAAAAGACTGTTATTATGTGCCTGCAGCTAGCAGGAATTTGATTTCTGTTTCATGCTTAGCACAAGAAGGTTATGTGATCACCTTCTTTAAGGACCATTGTAACATTCTTTATGAAAGAAATAAAATTGCAAATGGTTTCCTTGTTAATGGTCTTTATCAGTTGCATATTGATGTACCTGTTTTAACTATCGAGCAAAACGTGAATGCCAAACGACCTAGGGATAGTCCAAACGATAGATATCTATGGCACCTGAGATTAGGTCATATAGCAGAAGATAGGATTAACAAATTAGAGAAAAATGGGCTATTGAGTCCATTGACTTTCGAGTCATATCCAACTTGTGAATCTTGTCTTCAAGGCAAAATGACTAAACTCCCTTTTGTAGGACATGGGGAGAGGGCCACAGATCTCCTTGCCCTAGTACATACTGATGTGTGCGGCCCATTTGATATGCCGGCTAGAGGCAATTTTGTCTACTTCATTACCTTTATCGATGATCTGTCTAGGTATGGGTATGTGTATCTTATGAGACACAAGTCTGAAGCCTTTGAAAAGTTCAAAGAATTCAGACATGAAGTAGAAAAACAAACTGGAAAACCCATTAAGGTTCTTCGATCAGATCGAGGAGGTGAATACCTTAGCCGGGAATTCCTAGACTATCTTAAGGAAAATGGCATAGTCTCTCAATGGACTCCACCAGGAACACCTCAACTCAACGGGGTTTCAGAATGGAGAAATCGGACTCTATTGGATATGGTTCGATCCATGATGAGCTTCACAGACCTCCTGATTTTCTTTGGGGACATTCATTATTAACTTCAATCTATTTACTGAATAGGGTTCCCTCTAAAACCGTTCCTACCACACCGTATGAGATATGGCACGGTAAGAAACCAAGTCTGAGTCATCTCAGAATTTGGGGTTGTCCGGCTCATGTCAAAAGACAACAAGCGGACAAGTTAGAGTTTAGGTCCTTTAGAGCTCGATTCATAGGATATCCTAAAGAGTCATTAGGATACTTATTTCTACATTCCAGAAGACCACAATGTGATTGTGAGTCGAACATGCCATCTTTCTTGAAAAATAGTTTATTCAAGATAGTGGCATTGGAAAAGCAGATCAAGCTTGATGAGAAAGTCTCACAAGCAGCAATGAGCTAAGGACCAAATGGAACCAAATCAGGTTGAGCCAATAAGAAACACTACCTCCTCCACCTCGTAGATCGGAAAAGAGGTTTCCCATCCCCCTGAAAGATACTTAGGTATTATTTCAGAGGATGTAGAGGAAAATGTTCCTCATAGGTAATGGAATGCTCATGGTGATGATCCCAAAACCTACAACGAGGCGATATCAGATATCGACTCCGAGAAATGGCTTAGAGGCAATGAAGTCAGAAATTGACTCGATGCACTCAAACCAAGTCTGGACCTTGGTAGATCCACCAGAAGGTATAGTACCTATTGGGTGTAAATGGATCTTCAAGAGAAAGATTGGTGCAGATGGGAATGTGGAGACATTCAAGGCTAGACTGGTGGCAAAAGGTTATAGTCAACGCGAAGGCATTGACTATCAGGATACCTTTTCTCCAGTAGCTATGCTAAAATCCATCCGCACATTGCTTGCTGTTGCAGCCTATTTCGATTATGAAATATGGCAAATGGATGTGAAAATGGCATTCTTAAATGGATATCTTGAGGAAGATATCTATATGGAACAGCCGCTAGGTTTCACATCCAGTGATACTGATCACAAGGTTTGCAAGCTGCAAAGGTCCATATATGGACTTAAGCAAGCATCTCGGAGCTGGAACACTCGTTTCAATGATGTGATCAAAATATTTGGTTTCATCAAAAATGAAGAGGAACCATGTGTTTTCAAAAGGGTCAGTGGGAGCGCTGTTGTCTTCCTCGTATTGTACGTGGATGACATCCTCCTTATTGGGAATGATATTCCCATGTTGACATCAGTCAAGAATGTGGTTGTCTAAGGAATTCTCCATGAAAGACCTAGGTGAAGCATCCTTTATTCTAGGAATTAAGGTCTATAGGGATAGACCGAATAGGATGCTAGGACTTTCACAGAAGATGTACATAGAGGAAGTACTAAAGAGGTTTAGTATGGAAAACTCTAAGAGGGGATTAATACCCTTCAGACATGGTATTCATCTTTCCAAGAAGATGTGCCCTAGCACACCTGAGGAAATAGAACGCATGAGCAAGATCCCTTATGCTTCTGCAATAGGGAGCCTCATGTATGCCATGCTTATGTACACGACCTGATATAGCCCATGCTGTGAGTGTCACAAGCAGATATCAGTCAAATCCAGGTGAAGAACACTGGACTTCTGTGAAATGTATCCTTAAGTACTTGAGAAGAACTAAGGATATGATGTTGGTCTTTGGTAATGGAAGAACTCCAAGTCCAGGGATACACAGACTCGGACTTTCATGTCCGATATAGATGATCGAAAGTCGACATCTGGAAGTCTATTTGTGTGCAATGGTGGAGCTGTCAGCTGGAAGAGTTCCAAGCAAACTGTGATAGCAGATTCCACCATGGAAGCAGAATATATAGCTGCATCAGAGGCTGCGAAAGGAAGCATTCTGGTACAAGAAGTTTGCTGCAGAAATTGGAGTAATGCCATCAGATGCCATTCCTCTATACTGCGACAACAATGGTGCCATAGCCCTTGCTAAGGAGCCGAGGTCTCACCAGAAATCCAAGCACATTGAGCGGCGATACCATCTCATCCGCGATTACCTCGAGAATGGTTACGTCGAGGTCAAGAGAGTCAACTCCACAGATAATGTGGCAGACCCACTTACAAAGCCGTTGGGCCAGCAGAAGATCGAAGCCCACCTTAAGAAGATGGGACTTAGACTTGTAGCCAATTGGCTTTAGGACAAGTGGGAGATTGTTAGATATATGTGCCCTAGAAGCCAGAATTGGCTGACACTTGTAATACACTTCTAGGGGCAAAATTATAATTTTGACTATAATAAATAAAATGGGTTATTTTCTATCACATATGTGTATTTAGTGTCTGTGATACATCCTTTGAGTTAATGGTAATGATAATTCATATTTTCAAGAGTTGAAAATTTAAGACATGAATAATCATTATTAACTCATAAACAGCTCCTGACCATAGGATCATCACGAGGATGGTGATTGATCCGGAAGGTTGGTGTACGATCGCTTCTCTTTAGTAGATGAGTCTTGAGTCTATGGTGTGGAGACACCGGAGCGAGAGTACAGGTACTCGTTAGAGAACGAGGGCACTGAGCGTGACCACCTCGAGTAGTCATTAGGAAGTCTACCTTCTCGTCAATGACTGACTCGATGCTGCAGTAGTGTGTCTGGTTCTTTGACCTGAGATGCATCGGCAGTTCACCTTGAGGGTGTTATAGTTTGACTACACCATTACTCGGTCTCCTAGCCATATGAACCCTGAGGTGTATGTTGGCTATAGCATGTTCATTGTAGGAACTGGATTGCATCAAGATGGGATCTATCTACCTCGGTGGTAGAGGAGTAGCCCTATGATGATCATGAGAATCAAGTCCAGAAATCCATGGCCATGGTAGAGTGAAATAATAGAAAGAGTTTCTATTTAGATTTTCACATTGGACTTGAATCGAATGATTACATCATATGACAGAGACTAGGGTTTGACGAGTTCACCTTAACCCTAATCTGATCGGGGCTCAAGATAGAAGAACTTAATCACACAGGTAGCTGCACCAAGAGGTTCGCATTCAGCTCTGATGGGTTGCCACCATATACTGCTAGGTGTCACTGGTGGATTTTGGGAGCAATTAGAATGATTTAGATGATCGATCATTCTAGCTGTTCGAATCAGAAGAGTTCTGATCCATCGAAAGGAGTTTCGATGATGTCTATGATAGAGATCATGACATATCCCATTACCATACAGAACTGAACCTAACTGGGTCACACAAACAAGGGTTTGAATCTGGTGATCATCAATTGAACTGATCTAGTTCAATTGATCTGAATGAGATTCAATTAGGTTCAAGGAAATCGTGCTAGCACTCGATTGAACCTAACGTTCTTCTTTTACTATCATAAATAAGTTGTCCTGACTGAGCCAAAGGAGTTTGTGCTCAATCAGAGGCCTTCACTATGGTCTGACTGGAGGTTGTCCAAGTCAGAATAAGGGTTGTCTTATTTGTAAGACATTACCTGCCATTTTTGGTCACCTGCCATTTCTTGTTCCTTTGACTTTGGTCAAAAGTCTACCTTTGACTGGTCAAATGTTGACCATTGACCCTTTGACTTTTTGACCACATGTCATGCACCTATTGGAGAGCTGGTGGGGGCCTGTCCCCCTGCCAGAACCTGGCAAGGAGAAGGGCGCACGCCAAGGGTGGCGTGAGCCCAAGTAGGAGGCGCCTAGGAGTCCCTTGTTGGACAAGGACTCCACCTCCTTTTGGATTCCAATTAGAGTTCTACTAAGAATCCAGTTTGACTGGTCTTAGGCACCCTCTAAGGAGGAATCCAGGGGTCTCTATTTCCAACCAATCAGATTTAGATCTGATTTCACAAAGGGTTGTGATTGGTTGAGAGGAAGAGGAGTTGGATCACAAGAGGTCTATAAATAAGACCCTGTGCCCAACCCTAATTCTAAGTGAATGCTAATTAGACACCCATGCCCCAAGGCTGCCTCTCCCCTCCTTCCTCCATGCCATAACCCACTCTTCTCCCTCTGCTCTCCATGTCCAAAAGTGTTTTGGATTTTGGTTGGTGCGAATTCCAGATCAAGAGAAAGGCGATCAAAAGCAAGAAGGCTGCGCTGCTGCAAAGGACGAACTGCTGATCTTCAAAAGGAGTTTTGAAGATCCTCCAGATCAGATCCAGATCTAATTTTTGGAGATGTGATAGAGAAGAAGAGGATCTCTAGATCCAACCCGAGTGGATACGGTAGAGGCCAGGCACTTGCGTGGCTAGATCCAGAACCTTCCGCTGCTTATAGGATCATCAACGGGTAATAGGATTACCCAAATTCAAGGTAAATTAAATTTGATTTAATTTATCTTATTTTATTTTAATTATTAAAATAATAAGAATCAGATCTGAAACATCTCAGATCTGATCTGAGATCAAAGAAAAAATTTTTGAAATATATCTCTTGATCTAATCAGATCTGAACGAACCTGGACCGGAAAATCAGGATTTCCCTTCAACTGGTATCAGAGCCATGGTTCTAAAATTGTTTAGATCTGATTTTAATTTTATTTTAATTAAAAATAAAGTGATTTCAGATGTCACATGAGATGTGATCAGATCTGAAAATCAGAAAAAATTAAAATTAAATGATTTGGATCTAAGAACATGAAGATATGCATGACTAGTTCTAGAAATAGAATAGTTCTATAGAATAGTTTTGCATGTCTTTGAATTTAATTTGATTAAATCATATTTTAGATCTTCATTTATTTACTATTTTCTGATATTATAAGTGTTATAATAACATCTGATAAACAGCAAATAAAAATTATTTAATTTTAAATATCATATGAGATATGATAGATGCATGACTAGACTAGTTGTAGAATAGTTCTACATAATTGTCTAGATTAGAATTTATTTTGATTAGATCAATTTAAATCTAATTTTTTAGATTATTATGAGATAATTTAGATCTGAAAACATGCATGATTTGATACATGAGATGTATGCAAAATATGCCTTGATTAGATCTAAATTTGTATATGAGATATATGATATAGATCTATAAACTGTTTTGTAGATTTACATGTTCCTGATTAAGGCGTTCCTCTTGGCCGTCCGGTCATAAGAACGAAGAAGGGTTTAAAGGCCCTCTCTTCCCATTCGATGGGGTGTTCTTATGATGTGTAGGGGTGCTGCGTGTTCGTCCTTAATCAGAAATCCAAAACTTACTTTCTGCAAAATCCTAGATCCTGAAACCCTAGGATTTATTGTGCATATTTTGTTTATGAACCCAACTTAATTAAGAATTAAGTTTATGGAATATAAATTAGGTCTAAAATTGAGAATTTTAGATCTAAGACATATTCATAATACTGGGTTCGGGCTTGGGTAGCTCAATTAGGTCTAAGCGGTTGATCAAACCGAATCAAGAGTTGGTTAGATGGGATCAACAATGCTTAAATTGACCAGCCTAATAGGATTAAGTCTGGGTCAAGATCGAGTCACGATCAAGCAAGACCTAATTAGGCTCAGAGGTTAGAGTCTGGATTATAGGCTAACCCAATTGGTTCTGACTCAACAATTTGGTGTCTAAGGTAAGTTTGGCACAGACGACCGACTGGTTTTTAATTGAAAGCTACTCGACCTGAATGCGTTCTTGTGCGAGTTAACGGCATATTCCTTCCACCGGTCTCACTTACCTGGCCATATCTGTTGACACAGTTCTGATCTGAGGTGGTCAATAATCCGAGCTGACCCATGCCACTAGGTTAGTCATAATTGTTATGACTAAGCCAAGTCTAGTTTAATGAGACCTGAATCAATTCTCCCTAAGAAAAGATTAAGTCCGAGGTCTTCCACCATTGTAGACGTGCGGGCCCTTCCCGGGGTTGATTGTTCTCGGTTGGATACAGTGGCTCAGTTGCACCGGGAAGACGCAACCATGTCTATTAGGCATTGGATGCTATGGGCTGGAGGATGAGTTGGGCTCAATATTCCAGATACGGTGAGAGACCCAATTAGGAACCCAGTCTATGCAAATGGTGGGTCTGACTTAACTAAGGAGTGGATCAATATTCCGGATACGGTGAGATTCATGAATTAGAGACCAAGTTTGGGTGCACCATGATTAGAGAATCATTGAACAAGAGTTGTTCACTCATTGGCTAACCCATCACCAATAACTGTTGGTGAGGGTGATGAGGTCAGTTGGTGAGCCGACCACCCACTAGAAATCACTCAAAATCGCAGAGATTTTTCGCATTCTCTATGAGAGGGAGTGTAGGGATCCGGAAATAGTGGGAGCTACATTTGTTTAAAAATTAAATCCCTAAATAAATTGGTCAAGTCAATTACAGTATCTAACCAGAATCTTTGACTCTCTACAGGAATGTCTCGCGTCAACCCACTGGCACGTATCCTAGACACACTAGACTGACTGACCCCAATTATAAGATTGGCCTCAGGGAACTACCAAAATTATTTGGGTTCAGAGAACGTTAACACATTTTTGGACCCAGACCCTCCGCACTTACCAGCTCGTCATTCCACTGAACAGAGAGCGTCTCTTTCTCCTCTGGAAAAATGGATTGACGAAGACATAACAGGTCCACACTACTACAGTTGGGGCTCGATAGTCTGATGATCTCCAGCGCAACATGAGATAATTCGGGACGTGCGCGCCAAATGTTGGCTCACCTACAGGAGATGTTTGTGAACAGAGTCGCGCAGCCAAATATCAAGTCAC
>QRFJ01004990.1:0-73279 GCA_006176705.1 Cocos nucifera | reverse complement strand
CTTGCTCTCCACGTCCAAAAGTGTTTTGGATTTAGGTTGGTGCGATTCAGATCAAGGAAAGGCGATCAAAAGCAAGAAGGCTGCGCTGCTGCAAAAGGACGACTGCAGATCTTCAAAAGAGTTTTGAAGATCCTCCAGATCAGATCCAGATCTGATTTTTGGAGGTGTGATAGAGAAGAAGAGGATCTCCAGATCCAACCCGAGTGGATACCGGTAGAGGCCAGGCGCTTGCGTGGCTAAGATCCAGAACCTTCCGCTGCAATCAGGATCATCTACAGGGTAATAGGATTACCCAAATCAGGTAAATTAAATTTGATTTAATTTATCTTATTTTATTTTATTTATTAAAATAATAAGAATTAGATCTGAAACATATCAAGATCTGATTGAGATCAAGAGAAAAATTTTTGAAATATATCTCTTGATCTGATCAGATCTGGACGAACCTGGACCGGGAAATCAGGATTTCCCTTCAACTGGTATCAGAGCCATGGTTCTAAAATTATTTAGATCTGATTTTAAATTTTATTTTAATTAGAAAATAAAGTGATTTTCAGATGTCACATGAGATGTGATCAGATCTGAAATCAGAAAAAATTAAAATTAAATGATTTGGATCTAAGAACATGAAGATATGCATGACTAGTTCTAGAATAGAATAGTTCTATAGAATAGTTTTGCATGTCTTTGATTTAATCTGATTAAATCATATTTTAGATCTTCTTATTTACTATTTTTCTGATATTATAAGTGTTATAATAACATCTGATAAACAGCAAATAAAAATTATTTAATTTTAAATATCATATGAGATATGATTGATGCATGTCTAGACTAGTTGTAGAATAGTTCTACATAATTGTCTAGATTAGAATTTATTTTGATTAGATCAATTTAAATCTAATTTTTTAGATTATTATGAGATAATTTAGATCTGAAAATATGCATGATTTGATACATGAGATGTATGCAAAATATGCCATGATTAGATCTAATTTGTATATGAGATATATGATATAGATCTAAAACTGTTTTGTAGTATTGACATGTTCCTGATTAAGGCGTTCCTCTTGGCCGTCCGGTCATAAGAACGAAGAAGGGTTTAAAGGCCCTCTCTTCCCATTCGATGGGGTGTTCTTATGACGTGTAGGGGTGCTGCGTGTTCGTCCTTAATCAGAAACCCAAAACTTACTTTCTGCAAAACCCTAGATCCTGAAACCCTAGGATTTATTGTGCATATTTTGTTTATGAACCCAACTTAATTAAGAATTAAGTTTATGGAATATTAATTAGGTCTAAAATTGAGAATTTCAGATCTAAGACATATTCATAATACTGGGTTCGGGCTTGGGTAGCTCAATTAGGTCTAAGCGGTTGATCAAACCGAATCAAGAGTTGGTTAGATGGGATCAACAATGCTTAAATTGACCAGCCTAATAGGATTAAGTCTGGGTCAAGATCGAGTCACGATCAAGCAAGACCTAATTAGGCTCAGAGGTTAGAGTCTGGATTGTAGGCTAACCCAATTGGTTCTGACTCAACAATTTGGTGTCTAAGGTAAGTTTGGCACAGACGACCGACTGGTTTTTAATTGGAAGCTACTCGACCTGAATGCGTTCTTGTGCGAGTTAATGGCATATTCCTTCCACCGGTCTCACTTACCTGGCCATATCTGTTGACACAGTTCTGATCTGAGGTGGTCAATAATCCGAGCTAACCCATGCCACTAGGTTAGTCATAATTGTTATGACTAAGCCAAGTCTAGTTTAATGAGACCTGAATCAATTCTCCCTAAGAAAAGATTAAGTCTGAGGTCTTCCACCATTGTAGATGTGCGGGCCCTTCCCGGGGTTGATTGTTCTCGGCTGGATACAGTGGCTCAGTTGCACCGGGAAGATGCAACCATGTCTATTAGGCATTGGATGCTATGGGCTGGAGGATGAGTTGGGCTCAATATTTCCGGATACGGTGAGAGACCCAATTAGGAACCCAGTCTATGCAAATGGTGGGTCTGACTTAACTAAGGAGTGGATCAATATTCCGGATACGGTGAGATTCATGAATTAGAGACCAAGTTTGGGTGCACCATGATTAGAGAATCATTGAACAAGAGTTGTTCACTCATTGGCTAACCCATCACCAATAACTGTTAGGTGAGGTGATGAGTCAGTTGGTGAGACCGCACCACCCACTAGAAATCATTAATCGTGGAGATTTTTCGCATCTCTACAGAGGGAGTGTAGGGATCCGAGAAAATAGTGGGAGCTAATTTGTTTAAAAATAAAATCCCTAAACAAATTGGTCAAGTCAAAATTACAGTATCTAACTAGAATCTTTGACTCTCTACAGGAAAATGTCTGCGTCCAACCCATTGGCACGTATCCTGGACACACATAGACTGACTGGACCCAATTATAAAGATTGGCTCAGGAACTACAAAATTATTTTGGGTTCAGAGAAGTTAACACATGTTTTGGACCAGGACCCTCCCACCTTACCAGCTCGTCCATCCACTGAACAGAGAGCGTCTCTGGAAAAATGGATTGACGAAGATAATAAGGCCAGATACTACATGTTGGGCTCGATGTCTGATGAGCTCCAGCGCCAACATGAAGATATCGGGACTGCTCGCCAAATGTTGGCTCACCTGCAGGAGATGTTTGGTGAACAGAGTCGCGCAGCCAAATATCAAGTCACGAAATGACTTTTTAAGGCTAAGATGCGTGATGGGCAGTCAGTCCAAGATCACTGTCTGACAATGATCAAGGACATGGAAGAGCTTGAGAAGCTCGGTGTGAAGTTGGACTTGGATCTGCAGAACGATATTATTCTGCAATCCTTGACTGATGCATATGGGCAATTCATCATGAATTACCACATGCATAAACTTCAAAATTCCTTGGCCGAGTTAATGAATATGCTGGTTACCGCTGAGCTTTCTATGAAAGGTTCTAAAGGCTCAGTTCTTGCTATGGAACGGACTTCTTCCAAAAGAAAGTCTTATGGAAAGAAAAAGAAGTCTGTGAAAAAGCAAAAGGTGGAAGGATCAAAGAAGAAGAAGGCAGAACCGAAGAAGAAGGTCGATGGCAAAGGAAAGTGTTTCCATTGCAACAGCGACGGCCATTGGAAGCGGAACTGCCCTACTTACCTGGCCACCCTGAAGAACAAGAAGGAAGGTCCTTCTGGAGGTATGCTCGTTATTGAGTCTAACCTTACGGTTTCTTCTGCATCCAGTTGGGTGCTTGACTCTGGTTCTAGTGCTCATCTGTGCACTTCTATGCAGGGTCTTGAGGATAGCAGGAGGCTGAGGGATGGAGACATGATCCTACGCATCGGTAATGGAGCAAGAGTTGCTGCAGTAGCCGTGGGAACATACCCTCTTCGATTACCATCTGGTTTAGACTTAGTTTTGAAAGACTGTTATTATGTGCCTGCAGCTAGCAGGAATTTGATTTCTGTTTCATGCTTAGCACAAGAAGGTTATGTGATTCACCTTCTTTAAGGACCATTGTAACATTCTTTATGAAAGAAATAAAATTGCAAATGGTTTCCTTATTAATGGTCTTTATCAGCTACATATTGATGTACCTGTTTCTAACTATCGAGCAAAACGTGAATGCCAAACGACCTAGGGATAGTCCAAACGACAGATATCTATGGCACCTGAGATTAGGTCATATAGCAGAAGATAGGATCAACAAATTGGAGAAAAATGGGCTATTGAGTCCATTGACTTTTGAGTCATATCCAACTTGTGAATCTTGTCTTCAAGGCAAAATGACTAAACTCCCTTTTGTTGGACATGGGGAGAGGGCCACAGATCTCCTTGCCCTAGTACATACTGATGTGTGCGGCCCATTTGATGTGCCGGCTAGAGGCAATTTTGTCTACTTCATTACCTTTACCGATGATCTGTCTAGGTATGGGTATGTGTATCTTATGAGACACAAGTCTGAAGCTTTTGAAAAGTTCAAAGAATTCAGACATGAAGTAGAAAAACAAACTGGAAAAACCCATTAAGGTTCTTCGATCAGATCGAGGAGGTGAATACCTTAGCCGGGAATTCCTAGACTATCTTAAGGAAAATGGCATAGTCTCTCAATGGACTCCACCAGGAACACCTCAACTCAACGGGGTTTCAGAATGGAGAAATCGGACTCTATTGGATATGGTTCGATCCATGATGAGCTTCACAGACCTCCCTGATTTTCTTTGGGGACATTCATTGTTAACTTCAATCTATCTACTGAATAGGGTTCCCTCTAAAACCGTTCCTACCACACCGTATGAGATATGGCACGGTAAGAAACCAAGTCTGAGTCATCTCAGAATTTGGGGTTGTCCGGCTCATGTCAAAAGACAACAAGCGGACAAGTTAGAGTTTAGGTCCTTTAGAGCTCGATTCATAGGATATCCTAAAGAGTCATTAGGATACTATTTCTACATTCCAGAAGACCACAATGTGATTGTGAGTCGACATGCCATCTTTCTTGAAAAATAGTTTATTCAAGATAGCGGCATTGGAAAGCAGATTAAGCTTGATGAGAAAGTCTCACAAGCAGAACGAGCTAAGGACCAAGTGGAACCAAATCAGGTTGAGCCAATAAGAACACTACCTCCTCCACCTCGTAGATCGGAAAGAGTTTCCCGTCTCCCTGAAAGATACTTAGGTATTATTTCAGAGGATGTAGAGGAAATGTTCCTCATAGGTAATGGTGCTCATGGTGATGATCCCAAAACCTACAACGAGGCGATATCAGATATCGACTCCGAGAAATGGCTAGAGGCAATGCAGTCAGAAATTGACTCGATGCACTCAAACCAAGTCTGGACCTTGGTAGATCCACCAGAAGGTATAGTACCTATTGGGTGTAAATGGATCTTCAAGAGAAAGATTGGTGCAGATGGGAATGTGGAGACATTCAAGGCTAGACTAGTGGCAAAAGGTTATAGTCAACGCGAAGGCATTGACTATCAGGATACCTTTTCCCCAGTAGCTATGCTAAAATCCATCCGCACATTGCTTGCCGTTGCAGCCTATTTCGATTATGAAATATGGCAAATGGACGTGAAAACGGCATTCCTTAAATGGATATCTTGAGGAAGATATCTATATGGAACAGCCGCTAGGTTTCACATCCAGTGATACTGATCACAAGGTTTGCAAGCTGCAAAGGTCCATATATGGACTTAAGCAAGCATCTCGGAGCTGGAACACTCGTTTCAATGATGTGATCAAAAAGTTTGGTTTCATCAAAAATGAAGAGGAACCATGTGTTTTCAAAAGGGTCAGTGGGAGCGCTGTTGTCTTCCTCGTATTGTACGTGGATGACATCCTCCTTATTGGGAATGATATTCCCATGTTGACATCAGTCAAGATGTGGTTGTCCAAGGAATTCTCCATGAAAGACCTAGGTGAAGCATCCTTTATTCTAGGAATTAAGGTCTATAGGGATAGACCGAATAGGATGCTAGGACTTTCACAGAAGATGTACATAGAGGAAGTACTAAAGAGGTTTAGTATGGAAAACTCTAAGAGGGGATTAATACCCTTCAGACATGGTATTCATCTTTCCAAGAAGATGTGCCCCAGCACACCTGAGGAAATAGAACGCATGAGCAAGATCCCTTATGCTTCTGCAATAGGGAGCCTCATGTATGCCATGCTATGTACACGACCTGATATAGCCCATGCTGTGAGTGTCACAAGCAGATATCAGTCAAATCCAGGTGAAGAACACTGGACTTCTGTGAAATGTATCCTTAAGTACTTGAGAAGAACTAAGGATATGATGTTGGTCTTTGGTAATGGAGAACTCCAAGTCCAGGGATACACAGACTCGGACTTCATGTCCGATATAGATGATCGAAAGTCGACATCTGGCAGATTCTAAGAAGTTTGTGCTGGAGTAATGAAGAGTTCCATAGCAAATGGTCCAAGATACCATCTCATCCGCGATTACCTTGAGAAAGGTTACGTTGAGGTCAAGAGAGTCAACTCCGCAGATAATGTGGCAGACCCACTTACAAAGCCGTTGGGCCAGCAGAAGATCGAAGCCCACCTTGAGAAGATGGGACTTAGACTTGTAGCCAATTGGCTTTAGGACAAGTGGGAGATTGTTAGATATATGTGCCCTAGAAGCCAGAATTGGCTGACACTTGTAATACACTTCTAGGGGCAAAATTATAATTTTGACTATAATTAATAAAATGGGTTATTTTCTATCACATATGTGTATTTAGTGTCTGTGATACATCCTTTGAGTTAATGGTAATGATAATTCATATTTTCAAGAGTTGAAAATTTAAGACATGAATAATCATTATTAACTCATAAACATGCTCCCGACCATAGGATCATCACGAGGATGGTGATTGATCCGGAAGGTTGGTGTACAATCGCTTCTCTTTAGTAGATGAGTCTTGAGTCTACGGTGTGGAGACACCGGAGCGAGAGTACAGGTACTCGTTAGAGAACGAGGGCACTGAGCGTGACCACCTCGAGTAGTCATTAGGAAGTCTACCTTCTCGTCAATGACTGACTCGATGCTGCAGTAGTGTGTCTGGTTCTTTGACCTGAGATGCATCGGCAGTTCACCTTGAGGGTGTTATAGTTTGACTACACCATTACTCGGTCTCCTAGCCATATGGAACCCTGAGGTGTATGTTGGCTATAGCATGTTCATTGTAGGAACTGGATTGCATCAAGATGGAATCTATCTACCTCGGTGGTAGAGGAGTAGCCCTATGATGATCATGAGAATCAAGTCCAGAAATCCATGGCCATGGTAGAGTGAAATAATAGAAAGAGTTTCTATTTAGATTTTCACATTGGACTCGAATCGAATGATTACATCATATGACAGAGACTAGGGTTTGACGAGTTCACCTTAACCCTAATCTGATCGGGGCTCAAGATAGAAGAACTTGAATCACACAGGTAGCTGCACCAAGAGGTTCGCATTCAGCTCTGATGGGTTGCCACCATATACTGCTAGGTGTCACTGGTGGATTTTGGGAGCAATTAGAATGATTTAGATGATCGATCATTCTAGCTGTTCGAATCAGAAGAGTTCTGATCCATCGAAAGGAGTTTCGATGATGTCTATGATAGAGATCATGACATATCCCATTACCATACAGAACTGAACCTAACTGGGTCACACAAACAAGGGTTTGAATCTGGTGATCATCAATTGAACTGATCTAGTTCAATTGATCTGAATGAGATTCAATTAGGTTCAAGGAAATCGTGCTAGCACTCGATTGAACCTAACGTTCTTCTTTTACTATCATAAATAAGTTGTCCTGACTGAGCCAAAGGAGTTTGTGCTCAATCAGAGGCCTTCATATGGTCTGACTGGAGGTTGTCCAAGTCAGAATAGGTTGTCTTATTTGTAAGACATTACCTGCCATTTTTGGTCACCTGCCATTTCTTGTTCTTTGACTTTGGTCAAAAGTCTACCTTTGACTGGTCAAACGTTGACCATTGACCCTTTGACTTTTGACCACATGTCATGCACCTATTGGAGAGCTGGTGGGGGCCTGTCCCCCTGCCAGAACCTGGCAAGGAGAAGGGCGCACGCCAAGGGTGGCGTGAGCCCAAGTAGGAGGCGCCTAGGAGTCCTTGTTGGACAAGGACTCCACCTCCCTTTTGGATTCCAATCAGAGTTCTACTAAGAATCCAGTTTGACTGGTCTTAGGCGCCCTCTAAGGAGGAATCCAGGGGTCTCTATTCCAACCAATCAGATTTAGATCTGATTTCACAAAGGGTTGTGATTGGTTGAGAGGAAGAGGAGTTGGATCACAAGAGGTCTATAAATAAGACCCTGCGCCCAACCCTAATTCTGAATGCAATTAGACACGCCCCAAGGCTGCCTCTCCCCTCCTTCTCCATGCCATAGTCTCTTCTCCCCTTGCTCTCCACGTCCAAAAGTGTTTTGGATTTAGGTTGGTGCGATTCAGATCAAGGAAAGGCGATCAAAAGCAAGAAGGCTGCGCTGCTGCAAAAGGACGACTGCAGATCTTCAAAAGAGTTTTGAAGATCCTCCAGATCAGATCCAGATCTGATTTTTGGAGGTGTGATAGAGAAGAAGAGGATCTCCAGATCCAACCCGAGTGGATACCGGTAGAGGCCAGGCGCTTGCGTGGCTAGATCCAGAACCTTCCGCTGCAATCAGGATCATCTACAGGGTAATAGGATTACCCAAATCAGGTAAATTAAATTTGATTTAATTTATCTTGTTTTATTTTATTTATTAAAATAATAAGAATCAGATCTGAAACATATCAAGATCTGATTGAGATCAAGAGAACATTTTTGAAATATATCTCTTGATCTAATCAGATCTAGACGAACCTGGACCGGGAAATCAGGATTTCCCTTCAGATGGGGCTTAGATTTATAGTCAATTGGCTTTAGGACAAGTGGGAGTTTGTTAGATATGTATGCCCTAGAAGCCAAAATTGGCTGACACTTGTAATACACTTCTAAGGAGAAAATTATAATTTTGACTATAAATAATAAAATGGATTATTTTCTATCATATATGTGTATTTAGTGTCTGTGATACATCCCTTGAGTTAATGGTAATGATAATTCTTATTTTCAAGAGTTGAAAATTTAAGACAAGAATTTTCATTATTAACTCATAAAATGCTCCTAACCGTAGGATCATCATGAGGATGGTGATTGATCCAAAAGGTTAGTATACAATCGCTTCTTTATAGTAGATGAGTCTTGAGTCTATGGTGTAGAGACATCGGAGCGAGAGTACAGATACTCGTTAGAGAATGAGGGCACTGAGCGTGACCACCTCGAGTAGTCATAAGAAAGTCTACCTTCTCGTCGATGACTGACTCGAAGCTGTAGTGGTGTATCTGGTTCTTTGACCTGAGGTGCATCGATAGTTCACCTTGAGGGTGTTATAGTTTGACTACACCATGACTCGGTCTCCTAGCCATTCGGAAACCCTGAGGTGTATGTTGGCTATAGCATGTTCATTGTAGGAATTGGATTGCACCAAAATGGAATCTATCTACCTCGGTGGATGAGGAGCAGCCCTATGATGATCATGAGAATCAAGTCCATAAGCCCATGGCCATGGTAGAGAGTGAAATAATAGAAAGAGTTTCTATTAAGGTTTTCACATCGGACTTGAATTGAATGATTAAATCATATGATAGAAATTAGGGTTTGACGAGTTCACCTTAACCCTAATCTGATCGGGGCTCAAGATAGAAGAACTTAATCACACAAGTAGCTGCACCTAAGAGGTTCATTTTTAGTTTTGATGGGTTGCCACCATATACTGCTAGGTGTCACTGGTGGATTTTGAGAGCAATTAGAATGATTTAGATGATCGATCATTCTAGTTGTCTGAATCAGAAGAGTTCTGATCCATCGAAAGGAGTTTCGATGATGTCGATGATAGAGATCATGACATATCCCATTACCATACAGAACTGAACCTAACTGGATCACACAAATAAGAATTTGGATCTAGATATCATCGATTGAACTAACCTAGTTCAATTGATTTAAATTAGATTCAATTAGGTTCAAGAAAATCGTGCTAGCACATGATTGAATCTAACATTCTCCTTTTTCTATCATTAAAAGTTATCTCGATTGAGCCAAATGAGTTTGTGCTCACTCAGGTACCTTTCTGGTCTGACTGGAGCTTGTCCAGGTCAGAAAAGGCTTGTCTTAATTTATGAGAAAAATTTAAGATAACACCTACCATTTTCCATCACCTGCTAATTCTTATCCGTTGACTTTGGTCAAACATTGACCTTTGATCCTTAGACATCTACCCATGTGTCATGCACTTATTGGAGAGAAGATAGGGGCTTGTCCCTTTCCTAGAAATTGGAAAGGAGGAGGTGCATGCCTAGGATGGCGTGCACACATGGATAGGGACGCCTGGAGTTCCATACGGATGGGACTCTAGGTTGCTTCTTGAATTCAAACTAGGTGACCCTCACCTATAGACTTTAACTAGTTTTAGGTGCCACCTTAGGATGAATCTATGGGTCTCTCATCTGATTGGATCAGATGATGTCATCGCACCAATCAGATTTAGATCTGATTAAACGAAGCAACATGATTGGCCCAGGTGATGTGGCACTGCATGGCACAGAAGGGTCTATATAAAGACATGTCTGTGCCCACTTTCTAGAGACTAGTCTCCTAGCCATGCCCCAAGGCTGTCCCTCTCTTTTTTTATGCCACCCTCAGGCCATCTATCTCCTCTCCACGCCCAAGGATAGTTGGACTTCAGATTAGTGCAATTTAGGCAAGAAAAGCCTGACGAGAAAGGAAGAAGGCAGCACTGCTGTAGAGATGACTACTGATCTTCAGAAGGAGTTTTGAAGATCCTCCAAATCAGATCTAGATTTGATTTTTGGAGAAAAGAAAGAGAAGAAGAACATCTCTAGATCCAGCCCAGGTGGATACCGATAAAGGCCAGGTGCTTGCGTGGCTAGATCTAGAACCTCAAGCCATCAGCAGATCATCAATGGGTAATCAGATTACCCATAACAAGGTAAAACTAATTCAGATTTAATTTAATTTAATTTTTTTATTTATTAGATCTAAAAAATGTCAGATCTGATTAGGATCCAAGAGAAAATTTTTGAAATATGCCTCTCGATCCAATCAGATCTGAATGAACCTGACCCCGAAAAATCATGATTTTTTCTTCACTCATAACCAAGTGATATGGAGACATTGGTATGGCATCCAGATGAGATATAGGAGTACATTTACATTGAACATGATCAATGTAGCACATTATTGTCAAGAGTGGCTAGCTAAGGCTAATGGATATAAGTGTCCCTTCGATCTGAGATCACCATGATGACTTGCAAGCAACTCATTATACTTTGATGCCGAACTATCTGTATTTCTAATATAAATTCAAAAGATTTTTGAATATAGTCAAGTACTTGTGAGGTTGGTATGTGAGTCAAGATGGGACTGACCACTTCTGATTAACTTTGGGAAGGTTGTATTTCAATTTAGCAAAACCTAGAACTGGGTAATCCTCGTGAGGAGTCACGAAATTTGCAAAATTTTGAGACACAATAGATATGACTTGTATGAGTGTTGACAGAGTACTCAAAGTCATCTTGAGCATTATTGATTAAAGAGATGAATTATACGGTAACCATGGGCCAAGGTTTTAAGAATGTTGCTTTGCATACATTCGATCTTTCTGGACGTCGGAAACCATTGCTAAATGGTTACTTCGACTAGTACAGAAATTGGTTACTATGCTATCGGCCTAGATTCGAATCTATAGGATCACACACATAAGAAGTTGTAACTTAATCAGATGGTTAATTGATGATTAAGAATTGTTCTAAGGTCAAACATTTAATGTAATTGATGTTTGACCTAATACAAGTATTGCAGGAGGATTAATCAGCAATTGGATTGCTAATTGGCTCAATTTGATTGAGTGATTAGGCTAAGATCAAGTCTAATTGAATTAGATTTAATTAAAATTGATTTGGACTTAATTAGATTAAGTTTAATTGATTTATTGGATAAGCCAATTGTAAGAAAAAAATAATTTCTAGTTGGACTAGAATTTGAGTGTACCTAATTCCTAATTAAGTTAGTATTTAAATTAAAATTAAATATAATTTAATTTGATTTAATTAAGCTTATAATTAGATTAGGATCACTCTCAATTAGATTGCATTTAACCTAATTTTAATTAGTTTTGATTTAGGTTCAAAATAATTTTGACCTAGTCAAACATAAAGAGTCCCAGTTGGACTGGGACTCTCATTCCTTTCTTGCACCACCTTTAAAGTCCATAATCCACTTTTAATTTCAGAAGTTAACATGAATTATTCTTCACTTAAAGAAGCCATCCCATGCCCCAATATCTGGTGGATTTCAAATGATATTTGACTTGGTCAAATATAGGAAAGTTGTTGTGATTTGAACTCTATATGATAGAGTCCAAGATCTCTCAAACTCCCTCCCTCTCTTGCACCAACATTCCCATGCCTTCTCTTTCTTGTCACCCCTTTATTCCTAGTTTTGTATGTGGAATGAGAAGGGGTTCATGCCAATTTTTTAGGGGGAGGCATCCAACCCAAATTCCTCTTTTATGTCCTTATTTGACTAGGTTTGACCTAGTTTTCCATGGATTGTTAGGAGATGCCTCCTTCCATTATTTTTGAGCATAAAAAATTCTAAAATTTTCCATAAAAAATAGATGAGAAAGAGGTTGAGGGCATGGGGTTTTGGGGTGCCAAAAAATCTTGGAGAAGAGCCTTTAATTATGACATCAAAGGTTGATGTCTTAAAGAGACAAAGTAAGAGAGAAGATTGTCTTCTCTTATGATTTTATTTAAAAATCTTTGTCCTTTATTTTTGAGTTATTTTTATATGATAAAAATCTAAGAGAGAGAGAATGAGGGCATGGGGATCTGTGCTCCAAGATGTTGAGGCACGAAGATCAATTTTGGACATGATTTGATCATGTTTTGATGAGAGAAGGAAAAGAGAAGAATGTCTTTTCTTAGGATTTCTTTGAGAACCCTTCTTCTCTATATTTTTATATGATTTTTCTATGAGAAAAATTAGAGTGTGTGAGATCTAGAAATATGAGAAAAGCCTAGGAGAGAAGGACTTTTCTTTGTCCTAGCATAAGGATTTTTTCAGAACATCAGTCATTGATGTCCTGAAAGAGAAGACTTATCTTCTCTTAGGACCCTTTTCTAATATATTTAATTTTTGATTTTTTGAAAATCCAAAGATTGGATTTCTATCCTAATCCTTCTATTATTTTTCATGTCTTGGAATATCTAAGAGATCTAAAGAATAAATTTTAGATTAATTATTCAGAGAGATCTACGAGAAGCTAGCACTTTGCGCGGATCTTCGTTCAACGAACCTTCGATTTTGTTATAGCCTCGTATCGATCACCTATAGAGGCCGAACATATGTACAGCTCTAAAGACAACAACAAAAATCAATCATGGAGCTCTCGACCCATGCAAGGTAAGAGATTTGATCTCTTCTCTCACCTAGATGCGATCTAGGTTTCAGATCTAGAATCATTCTAGATCTAGGATATTGATTTGATCAATACCAAATCCTTTTATTTTTAGATTTAGAATGTAATTTGACATGTTATAGGTCCTAGATGTAAGGTTTAGTAATTAGATTACATGTATTTATAGATTAAATGGTTTAATCTATATGTTCTGCTGCATTATTTTTCCAAAATATTTTGAAATTCATGCAAGAAATCCTACATATTTCTCACCACTTACATCTCACTTGTATGCCATACCAATGTCTCCACACTTCTTGGTTAAGAGGACAACCAACCTATATAGCATACAATGACCGATGCTTGATAAATAATGTCATCCTAATTAACAACGTATCATGTGATCATTAACTATTTAAGGACTAATCAATAAATCCTCTCTTTATCGAAACTAAATAGTCCTAAGGACTTCATCACAATAATGAAGTTCATTAGAAGATGTAGACTTTATGATGAAAATGCTAAAATATTTATTTTATTTATTAATAAATTAATTATGATTACAAGATAGCTTAACTGTCAACAGGCTGAAGATTGGCTTTGAAACATATTTTCTAACAACTCCCACTTATCCTAAAGCCACTCGGCATAATATCTAATATCCATCTTTGACTTATGGTTGTTGAACTTCTTTATCACCAAGGCTTTACTGAAGGGGTTAGTCAGGTTCTTCTTTCCATCGATCTTCTGAAGGTCGACGTCATCTTGATCCATGATCTTTCGAACTAGGTGGTAGCGGTGTAGTGAAGGAAAAACCTATTTTCTAGCACAGAATCATTTAGATCTAATTGGATCTGAAGGAATATTTTAAAAATTATTTTCTAAAATCATAATCAGATCTGAGACTTTTTGAGTCTGATCATAAAGATATGGTATTAAAAGTTAAAAATATAATTAAATCAAATTTAATTTCAAGTACCTAATTTGGTAATCTAATTATCCTGCGATGATCATGTTGATTCTTGAGGTTCTGGAAGGAGCCACACACACACCTGGCCTCTCCTCGTAAATCTCTTCTCCAAAAATTAGATCTGGATCTAATTTGAAAAGCCTTCAAAATAACTTATGAGGGCAACCTATTCACCTCACGAACACCATCGCGTAGATGCTAAATCTTGTACCAAAAATGTTGGACCTTCAACTCAGATTTATGCCTAACTTTTTAGGTAGGTAGAAGAGAAAAAAAGAGAGGATAGAGGGGGCATGGATATCAGAGGAAAGGCTCCTTTGGATATGGAAAAAATAAATTTTGTTGAGGCAATTTTGTGAGAAGAGTTCTTATACTAGATATAGCATCATAAAGAGTCCCTTTTTGATCAAAAACCTTATTAATTTGACTATTGGGACTCTTGGACAAGATCTTCATGAAAACCCCTAGATCCCATCTAGTTTTGATGCCAAAAATCCATCTGGAAGATGGCGTATGAAAGGATAAGGAAGAGTCCATGTGTGTCTAGGACTCTTTCCTCAAGAGTTTGATCCAAATCAAACTCTATCAAAACCTAGCCTAGAAACCTCCAAAAATCACAAAAATTTGTACACCCAAAACATAACTTGTTTCCTATCACATATCCAAAAAGTATAGCAAAATAATTTCTAAAAAAATTTTTAAAATTCTCTGATCATGTGACCCTCAATTCTCTCAATTGGGTTAACTATTAACCCTAGTCCAATTGCACTAGGAATGAATTTAATTTTCATAATTAATCTGACCTGGACTTATTCTAGTTAGATGAAAATAAACTTATTCAAGATATAGAAATAAGTCAAATCAAATTTGACTGGGTTGCGATGAATCAAAAAAATTACAGAAGGAGAAAATCAGGCTCAATCATGTGCTAGCATGATTATCTTGAACATGATTGGATCTAATCCAAATCAATCAAACTCAATTAGCTCAATTGATGATATCTAGACCCAAACTCTTGATTGTGTGACCCAGTTAGGTTGAGTTTTGTATGGTAATGAGATATGTCATGATCTCCATCATCGACATCATCGAAACATCTTTCAATGGATCAGAACTTTTTTGATTCATACAATTAGAATGATCGATCATCAAAATCATTCTAATTGCTCCCAAAATCCACCAGTGACACCTAACAGTATATGGTGGCAACCCATCAGAACTAAAGGTGAACCTTTCGATGTAGCTACCTATATAATTGTGTTCTTCTATCTTGAGCTCCCACAGGATTAGGGTTAAGGTGAAATCGTCAAACCCAATATCCATCATATGAATTAATCATTCGATCCGAGTCCTATGTGAAATCCTTTATAGAAACTCTTTCTATCATCTTCACTCTACCATAGCCATGAGCCTATGGACTCAATTCTCATGATCATCATAGGGCTACTCCTCATCTATCGAGGTAGATAGATCCCTTCTTGGTGCAATCTAATTCCTACAATGAACGTACTACAGCCAACATACACCTCAGGATTTTGAATGGCTAGGAGATCGAGTTATGGTGTACTCAAACTACAATACCCTCAAGGTGAATTATTGATGTACCTCAGGTCAAAGAACCAGACACACTATTGCAATATTGAGCCAGTCATTGATGAAAAGATAGACTTCCTTATGAATGCTCGAGGTGGTCACACTCAGTGCCCTAATTCTCTAACGAGTACCTATACTCTTACTTCGGTGTCTCCACATCATAGACTCAAGACTCATCTACTCAAAGAAAGCGATCATACACCAACCTTCCAAATCAATCACCATCCTCATGATGATCCTATGGTCGGAAGCAGTTTATGAGTTAATTATGAAAAATCATGTCTTAAATTTTCAACTCTTTGAAAATATGAATTATCATTATCATTAATTCAAAGGATGTATTACATACACTTTAAATACATACTATGACAAAAAATAATCTTTTTATTAATTTATAGTCAAAATTATAAAATTATCCTTAGAAGTGTATTACAAGTGTTAGCCAATCTGGCTTCTAGTGCACATATCTAACAAACTTCCACTTGACCTAAAGCCAATTGGCTACAAATCTAAGTCCCATCTTCTCAAGATGGGCTTCGATCTTCTGCTAGCCTAAAGGCTTCATTAGTGGATCTACCGTATTATCTATAGAGTCAACTCTCTTGACCTCGACGTAATCCTTCTCGAGGTAATCATAGATGAGGTGGAATCGCTGCTCGATGTGCTTGGATTTTTGGTGAGACCTCGGCTCCTTAGCTAGGTCTATGACGCCATTGTTGTTGTAGTATAGAGGGAAGGCATATGATGGCATCACTTTGAGTTCTATGATGAACTTCTTATACTAGAATGCCTTCTTTATAGCTTTCGATGTAGTGATGTACTCTACTTCCATGGTGGAATCTACTATCATAGTTTGCTTGGAACTCTTTCAGCTGATAGCACCACTATTACATATAAACAGACTATCAGATGTCGACTTTTGATCATCTATATCAAACATAAAATTTGAGTCTGTATAACCCTAGACTTGAAGTTCTCCATTACCAAAAAACAAGAACATATCCTTAGTCCTTCTTAAGTACTTAAGGATACATTTCACAGAAGTCCAGTACTCTTCATCTGGATTCGACTAATATCTGCTCGTGACACTCACAGCATGGGCGATATCAGGTCGTGTACATAGCATGGCGTACATGAGGCTTCCTATTGTCGAAGCATAAGGGATCTTGCTCATGCATTCAATCTTCTCAGGTGTGTTGGGACACATCTTCTTGGAGAGATGAATGCCATGTCTGAAGGGCACCAATCCCCTCTTGGAGATTTTCATGCTAAACCTCTTTAGTACCTCCTCTTTGTACATCTTCTGTGAGAGACCCAGCATCCTATTTGGTCTATCCCGATAGACCTTAATTTCTAGAATAAAGGATGCCTCTCCTAGGTCTTTCATAGAGAACTCTTTTGATAACCACATTTTAATTATGATCAACATGAGAATATCATTCCTAATAAAGAGGATGTCATCCACGTACAGTACGAGAAAGACAACAGTACTCACACTAACCTTTTTGAATACACATGGTTCCTCCTCATTCTTGATGAATCTAAATGATTTGATCACATCATTGAAATGAGCATTCCAACTTTGAGATGTTTGCTTAAGTCCACAGATGGACCTTTTCAGCTTGCAGACCTTATAATCAGCATCACTGGATATAAACCTAGCAGCTATTTCATATAGATATCTTCCTCAAGATATCCATTTAAGAAGGTCATTTTCACGTCCATCTGCCATATTTCATAATCAAAATAGGCTGCAATAGCAAGCAACATGCAGATTGATTTTAGCATGGCTACTTATTAGAAGGTATCCTGACGCATTGACTATATCCTTTCACCACTAACCTAGCCTTGAATGTCTCCACATTTTCACTGCACCTATCTTTCTCTTGTAGATTCATTTACACCCAATAGGTACTATACCTTCAGTTGGATCTACCATGGTCCAGACTTAGTTCGAGTGCATTGAGTCAATCTCTGACTTTATTGCCTCTAACCATTTCTCAGAGACGATATCTAATATTGCCTTATCATAGGTTTTGGGATCATCACTATGAATCCTATTTCCTATGAGGAACATTTTCTCCACGTCCTCTGAAATAGTATTTAAGTACCTTTTAGGAGGATGAAAAATCCTTTCTGATCTACGAGATGGAGGAGGTAGTGATTGGACTGGCTCAATCTGATTGGGTTTCATAGGGTCTTTAGCTCGTTGCTCTTGGGAGACTTTTTTCTCAAGCCTAATCTGCCATTCGATGCCACCATCTTGAATAAACTATTTTTCAAGAAAGATGGCATGTCAACTCACAATCATATTGTGGTCTTTCGAAATGTAGAAATAATATCCTAATGACTCTTTAGGATATCCTATGAACCAAGCTCTAAAATATCTATACTCTAACTTATCCACCTATTGTCTCTTGACATGACTCGGACAACCCCAAATTCTGAGGTGACTCAGACTTGGTTTCTTACCATGCCATATCTCATACGGTGTGGTAGGAACAATTTTAGAGGGAACCTATTCAGCAAATATATAGCAGTCATTAGACTATGTCCTCAAAGAATCTCAGGAAGGTCCATGAAGCTCATCATAGATTGGACCACATCTAATAAGGTCTGATTTCTTCATTCTAAAATCTCGTTGAGTTGAGGTATTTTAGGTGGAGTCCATTGAGAGACTATGCCATTTTGCTTAAGATTGTCTAGGAATTCCCGACTAAGGTATTCACCTCCTTGATCTGATCGAAAAAGCTTAATGAATTTTTTGATTTATTTTTCTACTTCATGTCTGAATGCTTTGAACTTTTCAAAAGCTTCAGATTTATGTCATACTAAGATAAATCATCAGTAAAGGTGATGAAGTAGACATAGTTGCCTCTAGCCAGCACATTAAAAGGGCCGCATATATTAGTATTTACTAGGGCAAGTAGTTCTGTGGCCCTTTTCCCATATCCTACAAAGGGGAGCTTGGTCATTTTGCCATGAAGACATAATTCATAAATTGGATATGACTCAGAAGTCAATGGACTCAATAGCCCAGATTTCTTCAATTTGTTAATCCTGTCTTCCACTATATGACCTAGCCTAAGGTGCCATAGATACCTATCATTTAGACTATCCCTAGGTCATTTTGATCCTATGGCATTCACATTTTGCTTGATATTGAAAATAGAAACATCAATATGTAACTAATAGAGACCATTTATAAGGAAACCACTTGTAATTTTATTTTTTTCATAAAGAATATTATAATGGTGCTTAAGAAAACTAATTACATAGCCTTTCTATGCTAATCATGAAATAGAAATCAAATTTCTACTTGCTGTAGGCACATAAGAACAGTCTCTAAGAACTAAATCTAATCCTAATGGTAATCACAGAGGGTAGGTTTCCACGGCTACTGCAACAACTCTTGCTCCATTTTCGACACGTAGGATCATCTCACCATCCCTCAGCCTCCTACTATCCTCAAGACCCTACATAGAAGTGCATAAGTGAGCACTAGAACCAGAGTCAAGCATCCAATTAGATGTAGAAGAAATCATAAGGTTAGATTCTATAACGAGTATACCTCTAGAAGGACCTGCCTCCTTCTTATTCTTTAGGCTAACCAGGTACAAAGGGTAGTTCCGCTTCCAATGACCATCTGTGTTGCAATGAAAATATTTTTCTTTGTCAGCAGCCTTCTTCTTCGACTCTACCTTCTTCTTTTTCCCACCATCCACCTTCTGCTTCTTCACGAACTTTTTCTTCTTTCCAAAAGACTTTCTTTTGAAAGAAGTCTACTCCATAGCAAGTATTGAGCTTTTAGAACCATTCATAGAAAGCTCAGTAGTAACCAGTATATTCATAAGTTCTGCAAGAGTATTCTGTAGTTTGTGCATATGGTAGTTCATGATGAACTACCCATAGGCATCAGTTAAGGATTGCAGAATTATATCAATCTAGAAATCCTTGTCCAACTTGACACCGAGCTTCTCAAGCTCTTCTAAGTCCTTGATTATCATCAGATAATAATCTTGGATCGACTGCCCGTCATGCATTTGAGCCTTAAAAAGTCTTCTAGTGACTTGATATTTGGCTGCATGACTTTGTTCACCAAATAACTCTTATGGGTGAGCCAATATTTGGTGGCTAGTCTTAATATCTTCATGTTGGCTCTGGAGCTCATCAGACATTGAGTCCAATATGTAATACCTGATTTTGTTATCATCATCCATCCATTTTTCTAGAGATGCTCTCTGATCAGTGGATGGATGGACTGGTAAAGTGGGAGGATCCTATTCCAACACATGAATCAACTTCTCAAAATCCAAAATAATTTTTAAGTTTTAGAGCTAATCCTTGAAGTTGGACCCAGTCAGTCTATGGGTGTCCAGGATATGGGCTAGTGGGTTGGACGCAGATATTTTTCTATAGAGAATCAAAGTTTCTAGTTAGATTTTATAATTAGACTTAATCAATTTATTTAAAAATTTTATTTTTTTAAATAAATTAGGCTCCCACTATCTTCTCGGATCTTTACACTCCCTAGGCTGAGATTCGAAAATCTTCATGATCAATAGATTTCTAGAGGATGGTGTGGTCCCACTGACTGGCTCACCACCTCACCTAACAATTATTGGTGATGGATCAATCGATGAGTGGATAACTCTTATCCAATGATTCTCTAATCATGGTGCACCTAATGTTGGTCTCTAATTCATGAATCTCACAGTGTCTGGAATATTGATCTACTCCTTAGTTAAGTCAGACCCACCATTTGCATAAATTGGATTTCTGATTGGATCCCTCACCATATCCAGAATATTGAGCCCAACCCATCCTCCAACCCATAGCATCCAATGCCTAATAGACATGATTGCATCTTTTTGATGCAACTGAACCACTGTAACTAGCCAAAAACAATCAATCCTGGGAAGGGCCTACACATCTACAATGGTGGAAGATTAATTAACTTAATCATTTCTTAGGGAGATTCAATTTAGGTCTCTTAGACTTGACTCAGTCATAACAGTTATGACAAGTCTAGTGGCATGGGTTAGCTCGAATTGTTAGCCACCTCAAATTAGAATTAGGTTGACATAAATGGCCAGGTAAGTGAGATCGGTGGAAGGGATATGCCATTAACTTGATAAGAACATATTTCGATCGAGTAGCTCCTAATTAAAAATTAATCGATCATATCTCCCAAACTTACCTCAGACACCAAATTATTGAACCAAAACTAATCGGGTTAGCCTACAATCTAGGCTCGAACCACGGAGCCAAATTAGATCTTAATTGGATCGATCACATGTAGCTGTGAGTTGACCTTGACCCAGACTTACAACTATTGGGCTGGTTAATTCTTAGCACTCTTGATCCTACCTAACCAACTCTTGATTCGATTTAATCAACCGCTAGACCTAATTGAGCTACCTAAGACCGAATCCAATATTATGAAAATGTCTTAGATCTAAAAATTCTTAATTTTAAATTTAATTAATTTCATAATCTTAATTCTTAATTAAGTTTGAGTTCATAAATAAAAAACATGTATTAAAATCCTAGAGTTTCAGAATCTAGAATTTTGCAGAAAATAAGTTTTGATTTCTGATTAAGGATGAGCACGCAACACCCCTACACGCCATAAGAATACCTCATCGAATGGAAGGAGAGGGTCTTTAAATCCTACTTTATTCTTATAACTGGATGGTTAAGGAGAATGCCTTGATCAAAAATATAATTAAAACTATAAAACTAGTTAGATCTAGATCATATATCACATATATAATTAATGATCTAATTAATACATGCTTTACATACATCTCATGTATCATCACTAAATTAAACATGCATATTTTTCAACTCTAAAATATCATATATAATATCTAAAAAATAGAGTTAAATTTGATCATATCAAAATAAAACTATTCTAGATAATTTATAGAACTATTCTACAACTAGTCTAAACATGCATCTTTTTATATCACATATGAATAAATAAAAAATTTTAAAAAAAATTATTTTTTATTTTTTAGATATGACTATAATAATTATAATATTAAAAAAATAAAAATTAAATAGATCTAAAATTATATTTAATCAAACTAACAACATGATTATACTAGACTACACATAAAACTATTCTATTCCGAGTCTAGTCATGCATCTCATACATATTAGATCTAAATAATTTAATTTTAATTTTTTGATTTTAGATCTAATCATATTTGATATGACATCTAAAACTTTTAAATATTAGATAAAAAATAAAAATAAAATTAGATCTAAAATAGATCCGAAGAACTATAACCTGGCTTTGATACCAGTTGAAGGAAAAAACTATTTTCCCAGCACAGGATCATTCAGATTTGATTAGATATGAAGGAATATTTTAAATTTTTTTTTAAAATTTCTAATTATATTTGATCATAGAGATCTAATATTAAAAGTTAAAAATAAAATAAAATTAAATTTAATTTCAAGTACCTAATTTGGTAATCTAATTATCCTATGATGATCCTGTTGATTTTTGAGGTTCTGAAAGGAGCCATGCACGTGCCTGGCCTCTACCGATATCCACTTAGATAGGATCTGAATATCTTCTCCTCATGAATCTCTCCTCCAAAAATTAGATTTGGATCTGATTTGAAAAGCCTTCAAAATGACTTCTGAGGGCAGCCTGATCGTCTCACGAACACCGTCGCATAGGTGCTAAATCTTATGCCAAAAACCTTGGACCTTTAACGTAGATTTATGCCTAACTTTTTAGGCATGTAGAAGAGAGGGAGAGAGAGGATAGAGGGGGCATGGATATCAGAGGAAAGGCTCTTTTGGGTGTAGAAAAAATAAATTTTATTGAGGCAATTTTGTGAGAAGGGTTCTTATACTACACATAGCACTATAAAGAGTCCCTTTTTGATCGAAAACCTTATTAATTTGACCATTGGGACTCTTGGACCTGATCTTCATGAAAAATCCTAGATCCCATCTAGTTTTGATGCTAAAAATCTATCTGGAAGGTAGCAACATGAAAGGATAAGGAAGAGTCCATGTGTGTCTAGAACTCTTCCCTCAAGAGTTTGATCCAAATAAAACTCTATCAAAACTTAGTCTAGACACCTCCAAAAATAACAAAATTTTGCACACCCAAAGTATAACTCATGCCCTATCACATATCCAAAAATAAAAGCAAAATAATTTTAGAAAAATTTTTAAAATTCTCTGATCATGTGACCCTTAATTCTTTTAATTGGGTCAACTATTGACCCTAGTCCAATTGCACTAGGAATGAATTTAATTTTCATAATTAATTTGACCTGCACTTATTCCAGTCAAATGAAAATAAACTCATTCAAAATATAGAAAAGAGTCAAATCAAATTTGACTTGGTTGCGATGTATCAGAAAGATTATAGAAGGAGAAAATCTGGCTTAATTGTGTGCTAGCACGATTACCTTAAACCTGATTGGATCTAATCCAAATCAATCGAACTTGGTTAGCTCAATTGATAACATCCAATCTCAAATCGTTGTTTGTGTAACCTAGTTAGGTTCAGTTTCGTATGGTAATGAGACATGTCATGATCTCCATCATTGACATCATCGAAATACCTTTCGATGGATCAAAACTTTTCTGATTCATACAATTAGAATGATCGATCATCAAAATCATTCTAATTGCTCCTAAAATCCACCAATGATACTTAGCAGCATATGGTGGTAACCCATCAGAACTGAAAGTGAATCTCTTGGTGCAGCTACCTATGTGATTGGGTTCTTTTATCTTGAGCTCTGATAGAATTAGGGTTAAGGTGAACTCATCAATTCCAATATCCGTTATATGAATTAATCATTTGATTCGAGTCCTATGTGAAACCCTTAATAGAAACTCTTTCTATCATCTTCACTCTGCCATGGCCATGGGCTTATGGACTCGATTCTCAAGATCATCATAGGGCTACTCCTCATCTACCGAGGTGGATAGATCCCTTATTGGTGCAATCCAATTCCTACAATGAGCGTACTATAGCCAACATATACCTCAGGATTCCAAATGGCTAGGAGATCGAGTTATAGTGTAGTCAAACTACAACACCCTCAAGATGAATTATCGGTGCACCTCAGGTCAAAGAACCAGACACACTACTGCAACATTGAGTTAATCATCGATGAGAAGGTAGACTTTCTTATGAATGCTCGAGATGGTCATGCTCAGTGCCCTCATTCTCTAACAAGTATCTGTACTCTCGCTCCGATGTCTCCACACCATAGACTCAAGATTCATCTACTCAAAGAAAATGATCGTATACCAATCTTCTGGATCAATCACCATCTTCATGATAATCCTACGGTCGAGAGCAGTTTATGAGTTAATTATGAAAATTCATATCTTAAATTTTTAACTTTTTAA
Source organism: Cocos nucifera (assembly GCA_006176705.1). Taxonomy (NCBI): domain Eukaryota; kingdom Viridiplantae; phylum Streptophyta; class Magnoliopsida; order Arecales; family Arecaceae; genus Cocos; species Cocos nucifera. Next base: position 49,300 of record QRFJ01004990.1, on the reverse strand, counting down.
AAATATGAATTGTTATTATCATTAACTCAAAGGATGTATCACATACACTTTAAATACACGCTGTGATAGAAAATAACTTTTTTATTAATTTATAGTTAAAATTATAAAATTGCCCTTAGAAGTGTATTACAAGTGTTAGCCAATTTGGCTTCTAGGGCACACATCTAACACGTAGTATGTGCTTCGTCCACTGGTGTGCTTTCGGTTCCTTCACCTAAGTAATAGCACCAATGCATCATAGTAGAGTAGGATCGAACCATTAAGGGAGGGTGCTACTCCGAGCTTGATGATAAATTTTCTCAGCCACACAGCTTTCTTCATGGCATCTGATGCTATGATATACTCTACTTTACAAATAGAGTCTGCCACAGTATGCTGCTTAAAACTCTTCCAGCGACTGGTTCCATCATTTAGAATAAAGATATAACCCAACATGCTTCTGCTCTCATCATGATCAGATTGAAAGCTGGAGTCAGTAAATTTCATAAATTTTAGATCTGACTCATCATAAACCAACCACTAGTCCTTAGTATTTCTCAAATATTTAAGGATGGCTTTCACCACTTTTTAGTGGTTCTCTCCTGGATCAGATTAGTATATACTCACTACTCCTAGTGAGTATGGCACATCTAGTCTTGTACATGTCATGGTGTATATGATAAATTCCACTATCGAAGCATATGAAATTCTACTCATATGCTCTCTCTCTCTCTTCAGGAGTTGTCGAACAATCCTTCTTAAAGAGAGAAATTTCATGGCCTATCGAAAGATAGCTTCATTTGGAATTCTCCATGCTGAACCTATTAAGCATAATTTCTATGCATGTGGACTGGGATAACCCAAGCATCATCTTAGATCTATCCCTATAGTCTTCATTCCTAGAATGTAGGATGCTTCACCCAAGTCCTTCATGGAGAACTGAGATGACAACCAAACTTTTATTTCTTGTAGTGTGGGGATGTCATTTCCAATTAAAAGAATGTCATCCACATACAAAATAAGAAATACCACTATTGGACCATTTGTCCATTTATAAATTCAAGGCTCTTCTCCATTCATAGCAAAGCATATGTTTTGATCACCTTATCAAAACATATGTTCCAACTTCGAGATGCTTGCTTCAATCTATAAATGGATCTCTAAAGCTTGCACATCTTGGACTCATCTGTGGATGTGAATCCTTAAGGTTATATCATATACACCTCTTCGATCAACTCTCTATTTAGGAAAGCTATTTTCATATCATCTGCCAGATTTCATAATCCAGATACATAGCTATTGCAAGCATTATCCGAATGGATTTGAGCATTACCATAGGAAAGAACGTCTCATCATAGTCAATACCATAATGTTGACGATATCCCTTGGCAACCAGACAGGCTTTATAGGTCTCCACCTTTTCATCTGCATCCCTCTTCATTTTAAAGACTCATTTACATCCAATGGATTTAATCCTTTCGAGTGGGTCAACCAATGTCAACAAATCATTAACCTTCATGGACTCCATCTGAAATTTTATGGCCTTAAGCCATTTCTCAAAATCAAATCTCTGTATTGCATCCATATAGATAATCGAATCCTCATCGTTCTCATCGAGTTTGATGGGATCATCGTCCAGGATCAAGAAACTATAGTATCTATCCGATTGACGTGATACTCTACTGGATTGCTTTAATGGTGTAGGTACATTGGGCTCTGAATTTGATCTAATCAAATCTAATTCAGATTCAACTACTAATGTTGGTGTTTCTACCTATTGAACTTCATCAAGTTCAATCTTAGAGGCAATAGTTCCTTCACCAAGAAACTTCTTTTCTAAAAAGATTGTCTTATGGCTGACGAATATCTTTTGTTCATCAACATGATAGAAAATATATCCTTTGGTCTCTTTTGGATATCTTATGAATGTGCATTTGTCAGATTTAGGTCCAAGTTTATTTGGGATTAATCATTTCACATAAGTTAGGCACCCCCAAACCCTAAGGTGTGAGATTGTTGGCTTACGCCCTATCCAAATCTCATATAGAGTTTTAATTATAGAGTTAGAATCCTATTTAATAGATAGCAAGCTGATTCAAGTGCATATCTTCAGAAAGATATCGACAAGCTGGCAAAATCCATCATGGATCGGACCATGTCTAACAAAGTCTGATTCCTCTTTTCAGACACACCATTATGCTATAGTGTTCCTGGAGTTCATTAGAAAAAAATCTCATTCTTTCTTAGATATGTGAGAAACTCATCAGAAAGGTATTTTCCTCCTCGATAAAATTAAAGAGTTTTAATACTCTTTCTAGTTTATTTTTCTACTTCATTTTGAAATTGTTTGAACATTTCAAATAAATCCGACATATGTTTCATCAGACCTAGATAGATCATCTATGAAAGTGATGAAGTAAAGATATCTACCTCTAGAACTAGTGCTCATAGATCCATATATATCAATATGTACTAGATCTAAGAGCTCAGTGGCTCTCTCATCTTTTTCAGTAAAAGGTGACTTGGTTATTTTTCCAAGAAGACAAGATTCACAAGTTGGAAGTAATTCACAATCACTGACTTCAAAGATTTTCTCTTAAATCAATCTATTTATCCTATTCTTGTTGATGTGACCTAGCCTACTATGCCATAAGTAGATATCAAAAACATTATCTAATCTAGGATGCTTGCCAATGGAGTAGACTATATTAACAAGTTGTGATAACATGTATACATCATTGTTCAAGTATCCAAAAAATATAGTAATATCATTCATAATGACATTACAAAATTCTTTATTTATTGAAATCTCATAATTATCTTTGGCCAAAATACCTATAGAAATGATATTAAAAAAAAGTAGGACAAAAATAACAATCCTTAAGAATAATAGTATGAGACTCAAATACAAGCTATAAGATTCCTAATGCAAGAACTAGAACTAGTCTTTCATCTCCGACGTTCAGGAATCTCTCGCCTTGCTCAAATCTCCTTCTGACTTGCAACCCTGCAACAAATTACGAATATGGTAAGGGTTATTGGTATCCAATATCCAGTCAGTAATATCATAAATAAAGAAATTGCAAGGAGTTATCATATAAATATCTTTCCCAATAATAGCTTGCTTTTTTTTCATCTTGTTTAAGTCCGTGGAGGCAATGCACTGAGGATAATTTCTCTTTCAGTGCCCCCACTTCTTGCAAAAGAAGCATTCAGGTTGACTCTTATTAGGCTTTATCTTCTTGGTTTGGCCTTGCATAGATGTCCTAACCTGAACTTGCACTTTCTTGGACTTCTTCTTCTTGTTCTTCTTTCCTTTCTTAAAGGGTCGAGAACCAGAAGATGAACCTTCCACTAAGTTCACCGACTCCTTGTGGAGCTGGTGATCCTTTTCAATGTTCTGAAGTAACCCCAGTAACCCATGGTAGTTTACTTTAGACTTTGTCATTCTATAATGAGTGAGGAATGAGAGATAAAACTTGGACAGCGAGTTCAATATTGCATCTTTCTCCAGCTGCTCATGCAGGAGAAAACCAAGCTTGCTCAAATGCTCCATCAACTTGATCATGTATAGTACATGATCAGTGACTGAAGCTCCAACCCTCATCTTAGCATTGAAGATGGCACAACTAGTCTTGTGCCTCTCAACATCACCAAGTATGCCAAAAGACTCCAACACTTGAAGCATGTCTTTTGGCTGAGCTATCTCAAACCTATGATTGAACTCGTCACTCATGGTCGCCAGCATAATACAACACACCATGGTTCGATCACTGAGCCACTTCTAGTAAGTGTCTTTGATTGATCCACGTGCATTTACAGCTAGCTCCTGAGGTGCTAGATCTATCAACACGTATAAGATCTGTTCATGCTCTAGGATAATCTTCAACTTACGGTACCAGCTATCAAAGTTGGATCCTACTAGCTTATCATTATCTAACAATGATTGAAGCGAAAGAAAAGTAACCATATCTACACGAAGGAAAACTAAAATCTAATTAGTAATTGATTTATTAAATCTAAAAATTTGGACTTTAATCAAAAGGTTCTTCCATTATTTTATTTGAATTGGTAGCCTCTACCTTCAATTCGAGGAATTATCTTCATTCCTTAGTGGGTACTAGAATCCACATAGATTGCACACAAGTCCAACTTTGGTTGGTCAATCCATATACATCTAAGAAGAGGTTCATAACCAATTATTTCTCTAAATAATTTCTAATAATTTTGATTTTGCCGCAGTCTCTAATCAGTAGGCTTTGGTCTCCACTGAAAGGTCCGGTTAGGTCAAACCATTAACATGACCATACTTTATCCATCAAACCAATGAATGATTAAGCCCAACTTTGGTTGATTAACCTAACCACCATTTAGAAAGATGCGGCCAAGAAGTCATATTATGAATGATAATTCCACTAGCCGACAAACACCAGGCCTTTGGGCCTCCAATGATTATCCAATTAATGGACTCATTATCATCCACTTAATGGGAGGCTATGATCTAGTTATCACCATAATTATTTCATTTTTAGGAATCTAATAATTTTAAAAGATTTAATTGATTTGATTTAAAGAAGGAAGAAGATTAGATGAACCAGCTTGTCATTATCCTTCCATTGACTTCACCAAGTCAGATTAAAGGAGACCATTGATAGGCTAGTGTGGGAGCACGTAGATCAGTCACACTGATTTACCTAACTGATATGGGTAAGCTCAAATTGTCAAGTGATCTGATCAAAATATAACTTTATCAAGAAGGTCACGTAAGTGAGATCGATGGGAGGGTCTACCAAAGCTTTCCTTAGACATCATCAAAAATGGTCAGGTAAGCGGACTGCCAATTAAAAACCATCAGTCTGGATTGTCAAACTTATCTTAGATGCCAACTGGTTAATTAATTTCGATTGAATCAACCTAACAATTCATGCTAGACCGCGTAGCCAAGAATTAAGTTCATCCTGGTTCTTGCCAAAGACATGGACTTGACCAACTACAACTATTGTAATTGATCTAGAGAATTCTTGACTTAATTTAAGACAACTATTGATTAGATTTAGTCAATTCTCTAATTATGTTCATTCTTTAATCTAACCTTAGGTCTAATCCAATTAATGGATCTAATTTTTACTAATCCATTAACTCAAACACTACTACAAAAATGGTCTATGGCAGCGCATACTATGGCAGTGATTTTTGAAACCACTGCCATAGCTCCTACGACAGCGATTTTCATTAACCACTGCTATAGGTTGGACCTATGGCAATGGTTTTTATAACTGCTGCTATAGGTCCGACATATAGTAGCGATTATAGAAAATCACTGTCATAGGTCGGACCTATAACAATAGTTAGTAGGAACTGCTGCTATAATCTAATTTATGGCAGTGGTTAATTATAACCACTGTCATATATATATTTTTTTTAAAAAAATTATTATATAATTTTAAAATTTAATATCCATCTTCATCATTCATTATCTAAATAATTATCATTAGAGTATCATCACAAAAGATCGCCTCAATTGGATGGCCCTAATTTTATCGATCAAAAAAATTTGATTTCGATGACCACGAATGATGATGCGATGATCTGATAGATAGAGACCTCCGATGGATCCAAAAATCTACAACAATGATCTCAATGATATTTGTAGCATACTATCAAAGTTTTACTTCAATCGAATATTATTATCTTGGTCAATTTAGTATAGATTAGTTTCGATCGTTAAATGATAAATGAGTGATCAAAGGACCAAAAGATGTCCGATTATGAGATAATCTTTTTATAAATAATCTTAGCTAGTATTTTAATCATTTTTTATGATGGTGATTATAAAATTCAACTCATGAGATGAAGAACGATCTAAAATTATACGTCTCCTAATAACCATCTTAAAATTTCACTGGTTGTTATGCTCATGCTTTTGCAATATCTGCTTAACATAGATAGTTTATACAAAAATGATTTAAATTTTACTATCATCATCATATTAAATATTTAAAATTATAACAAAGATCATTAAAGTAAAAGATTATCTCATAATTGGATGTCATTTAACCCTTTGATCGCTTGTTTCTAATTTAACGGTCGAAATCATTCCGTACTAAATTGACCATGATAATGATATTCGATTGAAGTGAAACTTTGATAGTATGCTAAAAATATCATTGAGATCATCATTGTAGATTTTTGTATCCATCGGAGGTTTTCATCTATCAGATCATTGCATCATCATTCGTGATCATCGAAATAAATTTTTTTTGATTGATGAAGCTAGGGCCATCAGATCGAGGCGATCTTTTGCGACGATACTCTAATGATAATTATTTAAATAATGAATGATGAAGATGGGTATTAAATTTTAAAATTATATAATATTAAAAAAAAAATCATTTCCAACCTATGGCAGCGGTTATCAAAAATCGCTGCTATAGATCTACAGCATTGGTTATTGAACCACTACCGTAGATCTATGATAGCGATTTTGGATAATCACTATCGTAGATCTATGACAGTGATTCGATAACCGCTGTCGTAGATCTATGGTAGTGGTTCGATAACCACTGCCATAGGTTAGGTTAAAAATCTCTAAATTTTTCTTTTCCTTCCGTGCATGCTCGATCTCTCTCTCTCTCCCCCTCCTCTTCATCGTAGGTGAGGCTCCTTCCCCTTGGGCCAGCATTGCCCCTCCTATCCCCCGATCGATGTCACCCCTCCTTCCCCCTCCGATCGGCGGTACCCCCTCCTTCCCCCTCGACCGACGCCGCCCCTCCCTCCCCCTCCCACTTTAGCCCCCCCATCTTAGGCTGCCCCTCCCCACCACCCCCACCCAGCCCTCCCACCCCTCCATCCGACCCTCCCTCGGCCCCCAGCAAAACCCCCCTCCGACGAACCCCCATCCGACCCTCCCTCGGCCCCTCGCAAAATCCCCCCCCCCCGCTCTGCTTCATTATTGAGAAGTAATGAAGCCCAAGTCATTGAAAATGATGAACCTTTGACCTATATGAAAGCCGTCAAAATGTAAGAACTCTAATAAATGGCTGGCTACCATGCAATCCGAAATGGACTCCATGCACACCAACAAAATATGGACTTTGGTGAATGCACCAAAGGATATAAATCCTATTGGATGCAAATGGATTTTTAAGAAAAAGATTGGAGCAAATGGTCAAATTGAAACCTATAAGGCCAGATTGGTGGCTAAGAGTTTTAGGTAAAAATAGGGGATTGACTATGATGAAACATTTTCACCTATTGCCATGCTCAAATCTATTCGGATTATGCTTGCCATAGCAGCATACCACAATTATGAAATATGGCAAATGGATGTAAAGACTGCCTTCCTTAATGGTTTCCTTGAGGAGGAGGTCTATATGTCACAGTCAGAGGGATTTGAGTTACATAAAAGACTAAATCAGATATGCAAGCTTAAGAGATACATTTATGGATTAAAGCAAGCATCAAGGAGTTGGAACATCTATTTTGATGTAACAATCAAAGAGTTTGGTTTCATCAAAAATATGGATGAACCGTGTGTATACAAGAAGACTAGTGGAAGTACCATAGTTTTCTCGATTCTGTATGTAGATGGCATACTTCTCATTGGAAATGATATCCTAATATTGCAATCAGTCAAATTATGGCTATCAAATAAGTTTTTCATGAAAGACTTGTGAGAAACATCCTATATACTAGGAATAAAGATCTATAGAGATAGATCTAAGAGGATGCTAGGCTTATCCCAATCTAGGTACATTGACTTAATACTAAAAAGATTTAATATGGATGGGAGTAAAAGAGGTTACTTACCCATGAGTCAAGGCATACATCTCTCTAAAAAGATGTCTCCAAAGACACCTGAAGAGAGAAATAGAATGAGTTCTATTCCTTATGCTTCGGCTGTTAGATCAATAATGTATGCCATGTTGTGTACAAGGCCTGATGTTGCTTATGCCTTAGGCATTACAAGTAGATTTTAAGCTAATCCAGGAGAGGATCATTGAAAATCTATGAAAAATATTCTTAAGTACTTGAGAAGGATAAAAGATATTTTTCTAGTATATGGTGGTTATGATCTTAAACTAGAAGCATATTCTGATTTTAGTTTTCAATCAGACCTAGATGATAGCAAATTCATTTCAGGGTATGTCTTTGCTCTGAATGGTGGACCAGTGAGTTGGAAGAGTACTAAGCAACCAACTATAGCTGACTCAACAACTGAGGCAGAATACATAGCTGCAAGTGAAGCCGCCAAGGAAGCTGTCTGGATGAAGAAGTTCATCACTGAATTAGATGTTATTCCTAAAATTAAGAATCCAGTACCACTTTACTGTGATAATACTATAGCTGTTGCTCAATCAAAGGAACCAAGGTCTCATCATAAATCCAAACACATTTTGAGATGCTTCCATCTCGTTCGTGAAATTATCGAAAGACAAGATGTTATTATAGAATGAGTAGACTCAAAGAACAACATAGCAAACCCATTCACTAAGGCTTTACCACTACAACTGTTTGATCACCACCTTGATTGTACGAGATTAAAATATAAGGGTGATTGACTTTAGTGCAAGTAGGAGATTGAAAGGAATATGCCCTCAAGCCAATCAAAATTTATTTATTTATTTATTTAGGTTATTCTTTGTCTTCCAAACTCATGTAATAATATTTTAAAATAATAAAGGCATTTATTTCATCGTATGCAGTGTCTTATTATTTATTTAAGATTATGATGAATCCCATAAATTAAGACTATGATTTTAGGATTATGATGAGATCATACCAGTGAGACCTAAAATCTTAAAATCCTAATTTCAACATTCCTGGTCGATGGGACATTGAGTTGGGGATCAATGTTTTCGGTAAAGACTAGCACATCTTTTGTATGCTCAATCGAGAGGATGAGTGATCTCACAATCACTTGTGTATGACACTAATATAAGGATGTGGGTGCCCATTAAAGAATGAGTTCACCGAATTGATTCAAGTCGAGAATATCTAATGGTGTCTTATCTATATGTTAATAGATGGTTCTCATGGTGGAATTGTGCATGTAATCCTTAGACCCAAAACTACCATAGAACCTTATATATATGAATTCATATTTTGGTTCATACTAATTCATGACTTAGTTATGTATGGGGTGATCTGGATATGTTGGATTATATATGAAGGTTGTGAGTAGGTTAACATGGAATCGATCACTCCTAGTGAGAGGAAATCGCATCCTGCCTGCTTCAAACAAATGATGATTTAGGAGAACTTTGATCAAAGCATGATAAAAATTAGAAATAATTTCTAATATTTTATTAAATAAATTATCATCATAAGATTGAAAGAGAAATAAATATGATATTGGGTTTGATATATTTTCATACCCATAGTCATATTCAGGATGCAAGGTGATCGAAGGATCTAGTTGCACGATAATTTTCTACTGAAGGATATTTTTGATATTTTCATCAAAATTTTACATCTTCTGAGAAGTCACGATACATTGCTAGACATCAATCATGTCTTGTGGGTTCGATCAAATTAAAATTTTTTAATTTGATCATTAAATTAGAAAGTATTCTAATTGGTCAAATTGGGTAGCCTAGTTTTGACCTAAATCGGTTTGGTTGAGTTCTAACCAGATTAGGTCAAATCACACCCAGACCCACTACTGGCTAGATATGGAATTCAATAAATCATACACAAAGAAAATTGATTAAGGATCTAATTGGATTAGACCATGTTTGCAAGTTGAACATGCTAGCACATGTAGCAATCCTAGCACCTAGATTTGAATTGCATCCGAATCGGCTTCCAATTTGGGCTAATTAAGGTCCAACTTGAACCAAATTGGATTTGGTCTTGAATTAGGTTAGCCTAGACTGATTGGGCTTCAGATGGGGCATCACATACCAGAATCCCACATGTCAAAGAGTCTATCTCTTGCGCGTGGGATGTCATTCATGCACAAGAGTCCTTAGCGCATGGGTTTATGCAGGCGCCTACCTTCTTTGACTTTTCCTCCCTTTTTCCATGTCGCGTAAATTTACATATGGGCATGGACATTAGATATGGGGCATAGAAGAGTCCTTATGTTGGTTAAATACTTCATTATTTGATTAATATTTGCATAAGAAGGGACTCCTTGCCACCCACTCTTCCAGGACTCCTTGCCGCCCACTCTTCCTTGGCGCCTCTTGGACCAAGTCAAAGTCCCTTGGGATTTTGACTATTCAAAGATTATCTCCATGCTATTTTGCTGAATGGGCCTCCCACTTTTAGGCCATTGGATGGCCTACTCATCTGATGTAATGGTAGAATTTGATGGCGCCAAAAATAAAAGCCCACAACTCTTCATAAATAACTTACGTAGAATTAGTCTGAGAGTCCTTCTACTTTAAGGCACCGCTTGGACTAAGTCTACATGTCGTTATTATCTCATGAGGTGTGAGATAGGTTGAAGGGACATGAGATAATAATATGAAAAGGGTGTGAGAAAATGTGTTGGCACCCCTATGTACATTATAAATAGGGGTGCGCACCGAGAGTCCAAAGATTCAGAAATTATCTTTCTTTCTTACAAGTGTTTCCTTATTATCCAATTTTCTTTCTCTCCTTCTCTTATCCAGACCTTGTCCTTATAAGCACAAGAATTCATCTTAAGATAAAGAGATTAGGAAGAAAAATTAAGAAGACAAGGGAAAAAGAAAGAAAGGTAAGGAGAGGCAAGGAAGGTGACATAAAGGCTAAGGAAGGTCTTGCCCATTTAATTAAAGTTCTTGTTATTAGAATTTTAATTATATAAATCAGAGGTGCTGGTGTCTTGATCAAATCTCCATGTGGATCAATGTTGGAGGGTGAACACGTGGACATCCGATGGAACCCCTGACAGACTGCTACCGATAATTAGGGTCAATTCAGGATTTAGCGATAAGAGGTATGTTCAATACTTTCTTTTATACTACAAATGCATGCTATATGGTTTAATTGCTAATAAGATGGTCCTAGGATTTGGGTTTGGCTTGTACGATTTCATAATTTTGCTTTGAAATCTGTGCTTCCATCCTATACACTAATCCCATCACCTCGGTCCCTAATGAACCCCCCTCCAGTGAACCCCCATCCGACCCTCCCTCGGCCTCCTATAAAATCCTCCCTCCGGTGAACCTCCATCCACCCTCAACCCTCTGCCGGCCTCCCGTGAACCCCTCCCCACACTCTATCCTCTAGTCCCAGTGTGAAACCAAACCCCCTTCCAACGAGCCCCCCTCCACCCTCCTTCAGTCCCTGTGAAACCCCACCCCCCACCACTACCACCATTCTGACCCTCCCTCAGTGAGTGCGAAGCCTCCTTCGGCCTCCTCATCACTGTGCCCCCCTCCTCCTGGCCTCCCATCCCTGACCGCCCCTGCTCTCTCTCTCTCTTTCCTCTTTTTCTCTTTTCTCTATCTCATTATCTTGCTTTTTTTCGTAGGTTACCTCTAGTATCATCATTCTCCTCTAGCATCATCACTGACGACCCTTGAAGCTTTCGGTGCGACCAGCTCTCTAAAGCCGTAGGTATAATTTTTTTTTTAATTTTATAGTATTATTTATTAATCATGTATATTTATAATAATTTATATAATATTTATAATAAATATTATGAATATTTATTATAAATATTATGAATATTTATTATAAATATTATAATTATCTGTAAGCCATAGTTTTTGGATCGTGCCATGATGGTAGCCTTGGGCTGTGCCATGTCGGTGGCTGTGGATTAGATCTATCAATGGGTTGGACTCAGATCAGAATCTGAATATTTAGATCTGGACCTAATTTTAATTATTGGTACCAAATCTGAATTCGAATACCCGATGTATCTGTACTAAAGAGAGGAAGGGAGGGATCCGACCTCGCCGCCATCATTAGGAGGGAGGGGATCCAGCCTCACCACCATCTTTGGAGGGAGGGGGTTCAGCCTCATCGGTGAGGGAGAGTGGGAGATCGAGAGATCAAAAGAGGGAGGAGGGGGTCCGACCTCGCCGGCATCACTAGGAGGGATGGGGTCCGGCCTTGCCGACGAGGGAGATCGAGAGAGTGAAAGAGGGAGGGATGGGGTCCAGCCTCATCGGCGAGGGAGATTGAGAGAGGGAGAGAGGAAGATTGAGAGATGGAAAAGCTGGGAGGGAGGGGTTCGACCTCACCACCATCGTCGGTGAGAGAGATCGAGAGAGGGAGAGAGGGAGTGATCGAGGGGATGGCACACAGTCGAGCCGGCTCGGATACATAGTCGAGCCAGCTCGATCATGGCTCAAATATGCAGTCGAGCTAGCTTCAACCATTATCGAGCCAGTTGGGGGAGGATCCTAGCCGGATGTCTCAGGCATGGAGCTGGCTCGGCTTTCGAACGAATAGAATTTGATATGTCTCTCTAAGGTTCCAACTTTAAGCCCTAAGGTGCCACCATCATCTACTTTTTTTTTCTTTTAGATTTCTAGATTAACACCAAGGTTCACGCAAGAGATCGGATCTACGATTGTTGCTCATCATTAATTATTTATTAATGTAATTCATGTTGTAGAATTTATTACATAATATTTTTTGAATGTTTATATCATGTTGCTTTTGTTTATTGCATTGCATGATGATAGACTCATCAATTGATTAGTGTACATATTAGAGACTATTTATTGATGCTATACTAATATTATTATTCAACATGTTATATTGATTAATGTTCATTAACATTGCAGATCATGATGGCACTGAAATACCATCTAGCTTTCATGCCTGTCCCTTAGTGGGTTACGCACAGTTCAGCATCCGAGGAGCAGTCGAAGTATACTCCATCCACCTCAGCATCAGTTGCTTAGGGACCTCCACCATCGGCATCTACTCCACCGATGGTATCTACTCCACCAACAGCTGAGCCTCTACCGTCGCCCATATTTGAGGCACATGCTACTATGCAGGCATCTGAGTGTACATTTTTATTATATTAGCATAATTTTATTTTTTATATAGTATTTGTATACTTACATATTTGCATAATGTATTTGCATTTCAGGTGCATCATCCAGCCAGACATTTTGCGATCCCACACGTATGGCACACGTGTGGAACCGTCAGCATCAGGTGATGGTCTATTATGATGCAGAGGGAAGGTCGGTAGGGGAGACCGTGCGGGAGATGCATTCCATTTTTGGAGTGCTTGTGAGGCAGTCGGACATCGTTCCCGTAGAGCCCAGAGATTGGCATTTGATGGATGCTACCGTCAGGGATTGGGTATGGGAGGAGATATGGGTAAGTACATGCATCTTAGTTATATTTATGCATTTTATATGTTTATACTATATATGTTTGATTAGAATAATTTTGTAACTGATTTTTGATAAATTTATGCAGAGGAGGTATGACTTCTCCGATCATGAGAGGACTCAAGATGCCTGACTGAAGAAGATCAGAGAGTTGTACCAAAGTTACAAAATCAAGCTCCATAGAGGATGGCTCGAGCACCAATGAGACACTCCAAAGGAGCTTGCTCCTTGGATACAGGACTGTCTAACGAGTCAGTGGGAGAGAATGGTTAGACACCGGAGGAGCCAGAAGTTCGAGGTAAAATTTTTAACTTTTAAATTTTTTAATATGCTTAAAGTTTTATTTAAATATTTTTTAAATATTTATTATTTATTTGAATACTTGTCAGGCTACCTTTTGTTAGAACTGGAAGAATCATGCAGCCCAGGAGTTTACGCACACTCTAGGCCGTCAGTCTATGGCCAGTTGTGTGCATAGAGAGGTTATTAATTCTAAATCTTACTAAATAAATTAAATTCATATTTTTTATCATCTTTCTAATAAATTTATTCTTTGTTATAGCTAATGAGAGATGGAGTAATGCCCGCCATAGTGAGATCTTTCGATCCAACCGCACAGACAAAATGGGTAGGCCGATGAACGCCGCGATCGGACATATTTTTGTAAGTATTAAATATATTAGTATATATGATTAGTATTATACCATTTTTTATAAAATTTTATTTTAATTTATAATTACAGGATTGGTTAGATGCACTTACGAGTGAGGGCCTAGATCCTCTGGGCCCCATGACCATCTATCTCAGGTCTTAGGACCTGAGCACTCTAGGAGGATTTGATGCAGGCTCGGACACAGACCGACGAGCTACTAGTTTGAGGCGAGCATCTCCTCATAGACTTTCGGTGTCGTTAGTCGGAAGGAGCTTGAGGAGGCATTGGCATGGGTAGATCATGCTGTAACGTGGGCAGATCGAGCTGAGGAGCATGCATCTCATCTAGAGGGCATCGTGAGAGACATGATATCGATGCTCAGCACACGTTTTGGAGTCCCAAGCGTTAAGAATATGTTGGCCCACATTCTAGCTCCAGCTCCGACTCTGGCTCCAGCTCCAGCTTCGACTCTGGCTTCCAATGATGATGATGATGATGGAGATTTAGAAGACTTTTGATGTATTTTATTTTTTTAAAAAATATTATAATAAATTTTATTCAATAAAAAAATTTTAGCATTTCAAAATAATTTTTGTGTTTATTATATTTTCTTATGTTATATATTTATATTTATCAGATAAAATATATAAAAAATAAAAATTTTATTTTTTTAATTATTCAAGATCTATGGTAGTGATTTTATAATCGCTGCCATATCCATGCCAACCACTGCCATAGGTTTCTGATGCAAACGATGCCAACCGCTGCATTAGACCTATGGCAGCAGTTCTGCTATAGATTATCTATAGCAGCAGTTATGTAACCACTACTATAGATCGATCTATTGTAGTAATTTATAAACCGCTGCAATAGGCTATCTATAGCAGCGGTTCAAACAACCGCTGCCATAGAGCTACGACGATGGCCACAGTAGCAGCGGTTAGAAAATCACCGTCATAGTCTATGGCAGTGATTTTTTGGGCTACGATAGCGGTTATGAACCACTGTCGTAGCCTTTTTTTATAGTTGTAAAAGTGTTATAATTTATGTCTTAGGATCTTTAATTCAAAATCCTAGAACCTAATCAAAATAATTCTTAATTCTTAATTAAGTTTTGGACTAAGGGTTGGAGTTCGGAATTTTAAAAATAATTTTTATATTTATAAAATAATTTTACAATATGGTTCTACCAACTAGTTGCATGTTTGATTCATAATCAATATGTAAATAAAATAAACATGAAACTACTTTAGGTCTAATCTAAACATGTTCATATAATTAAAACTATTTCAATTATAATCAATCATAAATTACCTAAGATCAAATATAGCATATTTATAATGATAAAAATTAGATTAAAATATTTTTAATCAAATCATAAAATCTTTTAGATCTAATCTAAAATTTTATGATCAAGATTTTAGATCAACACATACTAGGACAACCTCTCTACTGTAAGAGGTAAACCTTACAGTAGTACAATCTTATAATCAGCCCATGCAATCTAAAATATTTATTTTTTGATTTAAATAAATTTAAATTTAAATTATAAATTAATTTAGATCATATCTAATGAATTTATGATTTACATTAGATTTACACGAACTAGGACAATCTCTCCACTGTAAGGGGTAAACCTTACAGTAGGACAACCTTATAATCAGTCCATGTGATCTAATTTTTCATTTTAGATTTAACATCAAATTACAAATTAGATTTAATCTAAAAAATAATCTAAACATGCATAACAAATCATGTAATAAAGAACCCGCTCTAATACCAATTGATGAAAATAGATCAAGAATTTTTGGGTCATATTTTGAAACTTTTTCAAAACATGCAGTGAAAGAGATGAATTAATCATATTAATTCATGAATAATATAAGAAAGAGCCCTAGATCTAGAATTTTATTACATGATTTAAGTATGCTTTTAAATGAAAAATTAAAAGATGAGAAGAAAACATGTTGATCATATCAACATAAATCTACGCTAGATCAAATTCAAGTATGTAACAAGGAGATCATATCACCCTTAACTTTGCAAGTCGAGTTTCTTAACTCTCTAATTTGGGCTTAAGATTGATACTCTGAGCCGCACATGCATCTAACCTCTACAAGTTATCCACACGAGCCCTCGATCGCTGATTAAAAGTCTGATGCCCGAAAATTAGCACAGTATGCTAGTACTATGTTGATCCTTTTTCGATGGTTGATTTGGAATCATCTTCTTCAAATCTTGGACTCTCTAATTTTTTAAAAGGAAGGAAAGCAATTTTTGAACCTAAGACACCTCTCAAAAATCTCTAAAGAAGGTGGAAGAGGTTAAAGAAATACCCTAGAAGAAGAACCCTTCTTCTTCTTCTTTGTTTCTCTCACCAAGGCACTCTTATTTTGTCTCCACAAACACCATGCCCCAAGCTCTCTGTTCCTAGCTTTTTCCATGCCCAATGAGCTCTCTCTAATGTCTAGAATCACATAAAAACTCAGGGCCAAAGATTCTTTAAACAAAGAGTTTGGGAACAATCCTTGTCTAGGTCAAATACCTAGCAAGGAATGTTCAATTAAGGCAAGATATGGGGCGCCCAACACTTGGGCACTCCCTCCATATTTCTAGCCATGGATTACAAAATATTGGCACACAAAACTTCTCAATTTTCACCAAAAATCTAAGAAAAATCTGGATGGGGTTGTCGCCATATGGGAGGAGTTTCAGTTTCCTAAAACTCTATCCAAGAGAAATTCAAATTAGAAACCAACTTCCTAATTTGACTTGGTCCACAACAAGATACCATGTAAGAGAGAAGACAGAGCTATGGGCATGCATGAAGGCCTGGCATTGAGGTGTTTCTACACATAAAACTTCCTAAGAATTAGGGTGGGGGCATTGGGACTATGTGGCGCAAGGATTTGGGAAGTCCTAGACACACTAGGACTTCCAATTTGACTTAGTCCAACTTGATCTTTGGATCAAAAAAAATCAAAATTTGTTTAATCTAATTAAAATACATCTTAATCTAACTAATAATCTTATTAAATTAGATTAAATTATATTTAATTATATTTTAATTTTTAATCAAATTAGAGATTGGGTTAATACAAGTCCTAATTGAACTAGGACTTGTTCATCCTTGCAATTGGCTCATCCAATATATCAATTAAACTTGATCCAATCAAGTCCAAACCAAATCTAATTAAATTATATTTAATTAGATTAATCTCAACCTTCTGGCTCAATTAAATTAAGCTAATTAGCAATTAAATTGCTAATCGATCCTCCTACAACACTTGCACTAAGTTAAACATCAATCGTATTGATTGTTTAACTCTAGAATGATTCTTAATCATTGATCAACCATCCGATCAGATCAAGACCTCTTATGTCTATGACTTCATAGATCCAAACCTAAGCTAGTAGCATAAAAATTAATTCTTGTACCAATCAAAGTGATCATCTAACAATGATATCCGACGATTGGATAGGTCGAATATGTAAAGCAACAACCTTAGAACCCATATAGATACAGTTTCTATATAATTCATCCTCTTGACTAAAATACTCATAGGATACCTCAAAGTTAAACTGTCAACCCTAATTAGGTCATCCATATTGTATTTTAAAATACCAAATCCATCTTGTGGATTATCCTGGACAAGGTTTTGCTATATTAAAATATAGTGATGCATTCTTCTCCAACTCTTGGAGTGGTCAATCCCATCTTGATCACTCACCAACTTTGCAAGTACTTGACTGTGCCCAGAAACCTTCGATTACTAAATTAGAAATTCAGTTAGTCTGGTACTAAAGCATAGTGAGTTGTTTGCAAGCCACTATGATGATCTTAGATCTAAGGAACACTTATACCTATATCCCATTAGAGCAATTCTTGATAGTAAAATGCTCTGAGTTGACCATGTTTAGTGATGATGTATTCTTACATCTCACTTGTATACCATACAAGTATCTCCACACTCTTTGGTTAAGAGGACAACCAACCTATATAGCATATAATGACCTATGCTTCATAAATGCTATTGTCCTAATTAACTGAAGGAAAATCCTGATTTTCCGGACCAGGTTCGTTCAGATCTGATCAGATCAAGAGATATATTTCAAAAAAAAATTTCTTTGATTTGTATTAGATCTAGGATATTTTAGATCTGATTCTTATTATTTTAATAAATAAAATAAAATAAGAATAAATTAAATCAAATTTAATTTACCTGATTTGGGTAATCTAATTACCGATTGATGATCCTGTATGCAGCGAAAGGTTCTGGATCTAGCCACGCAAGCGCCTGGCCTCTACCGATATCCACTTAGGCATGATCTGGAGATCCTCTTCTTCTCTATCACGTCTCCAAAAATTAGATCTAGATCTGATTTGGAGGATCTTCAAAACTCCTTTGAAGATCAGCAGTCGTCCTTTGCAGCAGTGCAGCCTTCTAGCTTTCGATCGTTTCTTTTGATCTGAATTACACCAACCAAAAATCCAAAACTCTTTTTGGATGTGGAGAGGAGAGGGAGAAGGTGGTTTGGCATGGAGGAAGAGGGGAGAGGCAGCCTTGGGGCATGGGGTTTTCAATTCTAATCACCCTTTGAGTTGGGCATAGGGTCTTATCTATAGACTAAGCGTGATCCAACTCCTCTTCTTCCCAACCAATCACTCTTTATGAAATCAGATCTAAATCTGATTGGTGGGAATAGAGTCCCTATTCTCCTATAGGGTGCCTAAGACCATCAAAATTGGTTCTTAGAGACTCTAATTGAATCAAAAAAGGAGATGGAGTCCTTTCCAACGAGGACTCCTAGCGGCCTCCAACTTGGGCACACGCCAAGGTTGTGTGCCCTCCTTCCTTGCAAAGTTCTGGCAGGGGACAGGCCCCACTAACTCTTCAATAGGTGCATGACATATGGTCAAAAGTCAAAGTATCAATGGTCAATATTTGACCAGTCAAAGTAACTTTTGACAAAGTCAAAGAACAAGAAATGACAGGTGACCAAAAATGTAGGTAATGTCTACAAAAATAAGACAACCTTTTCTAACTTGGACAACCTCAGTCAAACCATATGAAGGCTCTGATTGAGACCAAACTCCTTTGCTCGCAGGACAACTTATTTATAGATATAAAAGAAGAACGTTAGGTTCAATCGTGTGCGTATTGATTTTCTGTACCTAATTGAATCTCATTCAGATCAATTGAACTGGACCAGTTCAATTGATGATCACCAGATTCAAACCCTTATTTCTATGACCCAGTTAGGTTCAATTTTATATGGTAATGGGATATGTCATGATCTCTATCATCGACATCATCAAAACTCCTTTCGATGGATCAGAACTCTTCTGATTCGAACAGCTAGAATGATCGATCATCTAAATCATTCTAATTGCTCCCAAAATCCTCTAGTGACACCTAGCAGTATATGGTGGCAACCCATCAGAGCTGAATGTGAACCTCTTGGTGTAGCTACCTGTGTGATTAAGTTGCCCTATGAGTTAATAATGATTATTCATGTCTTAAATTTTCAACTCTTGAAAATATGAATTATCATTACCATTAACTGAAAGGATGTATCACAGACACTAAATACACATATGTGATAGAAAATAACCTATTTTATTGATATTAGTCAAAATTATAATTTTGCCCTTAGAAGTGTATTACAAGTGTCAGCCAATTCTAGCTTCTAGGGCACATATATCTAACATTAACAATGTATCATTTGGTCATGAACTATTTAAAGACTAATAGATAAATCCTCTCTTTATCAAAACTAAATAGTCCTAACGATTTCATCACAACAATAGAGTTCATTAGAAGATGTAGACTTTATGATGAAAATATCAAAATATTTATTTTATTTATTAATAAATTAATTATAATTATAAGATAGCTCAACCATTAATAAGCTGATGATTAGTTTTAGGACATATTTTCAAATAAACATGTATCAAAAATCCTAGAGTTTTAGAATCTAGAATTTTATAGAAAAATAAATTTTGATTTTTAATTAAGAATAGACATGCAGCACCCTTACATACCATAATAGCATCCCATCGAATAAAAAGAGAGGCCCTTTAAACCCTTCTTACTCTTATCACTGGACGGCCAAGGGAGTGCCTTAATCAGAAATTTTATTTACACTACAAAAATTGTCAGATCTAAAATATATATCACATATATAATTAAAAATCTAACTAATACATATTTTGCATATATCTCATGTATCAAAATTTAAATCATATATGTATATTTCAGATCTGATTATATCTAATATAATATTTAAAAATAAAATTTTAATTGATCATATCAAAGAGAAAATTTATTCTAGACAATTATTGCACAGAATAATAAGACTCATTTAAGCATGCATGTCATATATAGCATATATGAATATTTAAATTTAATCTACTAATTTCATATTTGATTACATCTCATGTAATTTCTAAAATCATGCATATCAAATCATAAATAAATTAAAAATTAGATCAAAATCTAATTTGAAGAATTGCAAATGCAGCTCTGATACTAGTTGAAGAAAAATTCAATTTTTCTGCCGCAAGATTGATTGATCTGATCAGATCAGATCTATAGCAAAATTTTAAAAATTTTTCTATCTAACATCCAATCAGATCTGATTTATATTATCTAAAATCATAATCTAAAATTAAACTAAAATTTATAACATCTAATGTTACCATTCTTGGGTAAACAATTTATCCTACTGATGATCTGACGTAGTCTAAGGTTCTCAAGCTAGCCACGCACGCACCTGACCTCTATTGGAGTCCACTTAGGTCAAATCTAGATGTGCTCACCTTCTAGATCTAATCACAAAAGATCAGACCTGATCTAGATTTGTAAAGGCTTCAAGACGATCTCCGAAGGCAGTACGTTCATCTCATAAACAATGTCGTCTCTCACTGAACTTTATGCCAACTGAACTCGATCTTTGCTTGCTAGTTTTGCCCAACTCTTAGGCATGGAGAAGAGGGAGAAGACCTGAGGAAAGGGGGCATGGAAGTGGAGAGAGCAGTAGGGCTTCACCATGTAGAAATTTGATTGCAAATCAACTAGGCACAGGGATCTATTTATAGACCTAGCGCCACCCTGGAGTCCCTATAGATCAAGCAACTAATTTTCTTGATTATGTTGGACTTCATTCTGATTTTCCACACCTAGAACCAGATCTTATCTTGTTTTTTTCATCCAAAAGAAAGCAAAAAATGGCATCAAACATAGATGAGCACAAGTGCTTTGGCACAAGGCTTTATCCCCTAGAGTCTTTGATCTTATCAAGACTCTCCAACCCATTCAAACCTATTTGAATGGGGTGCCTCATATTATCCTCATGTGGTGCATGTCCAAAGGGGGACTTGTTCCCTTCTCCATGCAAAAATACCAGGAGGTGTGCGCTGCGCACCCCTAGAAATTCTGCAAGGGGTGCATGCCCCTTCTCCCTTAATTCCTGCAAGCGGTTGGTCTTGTCCTAATCCCATTCAATGGATTTAGGACAAGGGCTAAAATGATCGAGACAATGCTTAATTTAACCTAGACAAGCTCCAATCAGATTAAGACAAACCCATACAAGATTGTCGAATGAGCCAAATCCAATTGGACTCATTCAAGATGAACCAGAATGAAGACAGAAGGAGAATATTAGGCTCAATCATGTGCTAGCATGATTTTCTAGAATCTAACTGAATCTAAGGTTAGCTCAATTGATGACATCCAGATCCAAACCCTTATTTGTGTGACTCAGTTAGGTTCAATTCCGTATGGTAATGAGATATGTTGCGATACCTATCATTGACATCATCAAAATATCTTTCGATGGATCAGAACTCTTTTGATTTATGCAATTAGAATTATCGATCATCAAGACAATACTAATTGGTCCCAAAATCTACTAGTGACATCTAGCAGTATATGATGGCAATCCATTAGAACAAAAAATGAACCTCTCGATATAGCTACCTATGTGATTGGATTTCTCTATCATGAGCCCTAGCAGGATTAGGGTTAAGGTGAACTCGTCAAACCCAATACCCATCACATGATTGAACATTCAATTTGAGTCCAATGTGAAATCCTAATAGAAAACTCTTTTCTATTATTTCACTCTACCATGACCATGGGCTTAAGAACTCGATCTCATGATCATCATAAGGCTACTCCTCCTCTATCGAGGTAGATAGATCCCTTATTGGTGTGATCCAATTCCTACAAAATATGCTAGAAGACTAAGTTTTGGTGTAGTCAAACTATAACACACTCAAGATAAACTATCGATGCACCTCAAGTCAAAGAACCAAACATAAAACTACAGCATCGAGCTAGTCATTGACGAGAAGGTAGGCTTCCTTATGACTGCTCGAGGTGGTCATGCTCCATACCCTCATTCTCAATGTGTATCTGTACTCTTGCTCCGATGTCCTATACCATAGAATCAAGACTTATCTATCCTAAGAAAATAATCATACACCAATCTTCCAGATCTATCACCATCCTCATGATAATCTTACGATCGAAGATAGTTTATGAGTTAATTATGAAAATATATATTTTAAATTTTTAACTCTTGAAAATATGTATTATCATATCTATTAACTCAAAGGATGTATCACAGACACTTTATACACCATGTGTTAGAAGAAAAATAACTTTTTATTAATTTTTAAATCAAAAATTATAAAAATGCTCCTAGAAAGTGTATATAGTGTGTCGACCAATATGGCTTCTAGGACACTCATCTAACACAACTCGTGCTGAGGGTAGTCTAAGTTTGACCAGAATGATCACCTCAGTTCCAAAGATCAGAGCAAATGGAGTCTTCCTAGTTGGTAACCTCTGTTCTGTGGGCCTAGAGTACATAATAGAGCTCGTCTACCCATCTTTCTTTTGCCTGCTCAAGTCTTGTCTTTATTCCTTATCGTAGAGTTTTGTTGGTCCCCTCGACCTCGTCATTCACTAAAGGATGGGCCATAAATATGAAATGATGAGAAATATTTAAATCTTCATAGAATTCAACAAACATTGCCCCTGCAAACTGGCACCCATTATCAGTAATTAAAGTCTGAGGTAGGCCGAACCTATATATTATCAACTTCTAGATGAAGTCTTGCACTTTAGCTTCAATAATCTTTGCCAAAAGTTTGATCTCAACCCATTTGATGAAGTAGTCCACTGCTATTAAGAGAAATTTTTGCTGCTCGACCACTACAGAAAATGATCCAAGTATATCCATTCTCCATTGTGCAAATGGCCTTGGAGCACTTAAGGATTTGAGCAGGAAAGCTGGCTACCTTTGGACATTGGCATTTCTTTGGCATCGATCATATTTTCTCACATAGTCTATTGCATCCTATTGCTTAGTCGACCAATAATCCTTGCCATAGCAGCTTGCAGGGCAATGATCTGGCTCTGAGATCGTTTCCATATACTCCTTGATGAACTTTTCTCATGGCATAATTAGCTTCAGATGGTCGAAGGCATTTGAGAAGTGGCAAGAAATAAGACCTCTTATATAGCTTGTTCTCATATAAGATATAACGAGAAGCCTGATTTCTCAGTTTCCAAGCTTCTTTGGGTTCTTTGAGGAGAATGCCATCTTTGAGATATAGAACCAGCGGATCAATCCAACTAGGCTTGTGGTCTACTTGCATGATTATCTAGGGTTCTTCAAAACTTGAATGCCGAAGAACTTCGAAGAAACCTCCTTTGGCAACTCATTCGGGGCTAAGATAGCCAATATGGATAGAAGGTCAACTCTATAATTCTCTACCCTCATAATCTATTGACTGTCAAAATTGTTGAAAGCCAAGGTTAAATTCTTCACTTCGTCTAAGTACTTTCTCAAATTTTTCTCTCGAGCTTTGTAACTACCATTAACCTATCCCACCACTAGTTGTAAATCACTATAAACTTTCACAAGATCTACCCCTTGCTCCTTAGCTATTTTTAATCTTGTAATCAGAGCTTCATATTCTACTCTATTATTAGTCATGAGAAACTCAAAGCATAGTGCATATTTAGTGATAACTCCTTCTACATTAACAAGAATTAAGCCTGTGCCTACCCCAAAAGTGTTGGATGAACCATCAACTTATAGGGCCCAAAAATCCTTAGAGAGGTCTATTTTCTCTTCAGAGAAGTTTGACTAAAAATTAGATGTGCCAACTTCTTGCTGCCCGGCTTGGTTGGATCCGAGATAGTGCATTCTACCATAATATCGATCAGTATTTGAGTTTTAATAGATGGCCGAGATTGAAACTTGATGTCAAATTTAGTAAGCTCAATTGCCTACTTTACTTCTGGTCGATGAAGAACTATCTTTACAAGTTGATCTATGAGAAGTGTCACCATATATCCTTGAAAATAGGGTTGGAGTTTCCTAGCTACGATCAACAAAGTATAGGTTAGCTTTTCTAGTTTAGTATACCTTATTTCTACATCTCTCAGAACTGGGCTTATGTAGTAGATCGACTTTTGAACTTTATTTTCCTCTTTGACTAGGACAACTCTAATAGCTACAGAAGATACTGTTAGATATAAGAATAGCTCTTCGCTGGGTTCGGGCTTGGTGAGGAGGAGAGGTGAGCTAAGATAGCTCTTGAGTTCTTCAAAGGCTTGCTGACCTTCAGGGATCCAGCAGAAGTTCTTTGGTTGTTTGAGCACTTGGAAGAAAGGCATGTAATGTTCTGCCAATCTTGAAATAAAATGATTCAAAGCCGCGATCTTCCCTATTTGGCATTGAACTTCTTTTCTTATCTTGAAAATGATCATCTCTTGGATAGCTTGGATCTTCTTTGGGTTCATCTTGATGCCATGTCTTGACACCATGAATCCTAAGAACTTCTCCGAAGTCACCCCGAAAGCACATTTGCTTGGGTTCAACTTCATTTTGTACCTCCGAAGAGTGTTGGATATCTCTTTCAGGTCAGCAATATAATTTCTTGAAGATCTACTTTTCACTAGCATATCATCCACATAAACCTCTATATTGCACCCAATCTGCTCCTTGAAGATTTTGTTCATAAGATGCTGGTAAGTTGTACCTATATTTTTTAGTCTAAAGGATATAACCCTGTAATAATAAAGACCAAGATTAGTAACAAAAGTAGTTTTCTCCTCATTTTTGGTGCCATCTGGATTTAGTTGTAGCCCAAGAAGGCATCCATGAAAGTGAGGAGCTCATAGCCTGAGGTTGTATCCATCAATTGATCAATTCTGAATAAAAGATAGCTATTCTTTGGGCAAGTCTCATTTAGATAAGCAAAGTCTATGCACATCCTTCATTTGTCATTTGCCTTCTTAACAAGGACTACATTAGCAATCCAATCTAGGTAGGATACCTCTCGAATGAACATGGCTTTGAGGAGTTTATCCATCTCATTTGCGATGGCTTTCTATCGCTCAGGTGCAAAGCTATGCTTTTTTTGCTTCACTGGTCGATGCTTGTAGTCCATGCTCAGATGATGTTCTATTACTTCTATGTCAATCCTAAGCATGTCTACGGGAACCTAAGTAAAGATATCAGCATTTCTTCGTAGAAAGATAGCAAGTTGTGTTTTAACTTCTTTTTGTAAATTTGAGCCAATTTGAACTGTATGGTCCTCATTCCCATTATTTAAGAAAACTATAACAAGGTTGCCAATTGGCTCTCCCCACTCTTCAGTTAGATCATCACGAACATACAATCCATCCATTGGACAAAGCTCGAACAATCTTCCTCCCAATAAAGCAATGGTATAATAATATTGTCCCAAGGCTTGATCTTCTTTGATTTCTCCGACTCCATTTCCTATTGGAAACTTCATCTTCAAATAGTATGTTGATACCACAGCTCGGAGTGCATTTAACCCAGGTCATTTGAGAATGGCATTGTATATAGAAGGAGCTTTTACAACCAAAAAATTGATTTGAGCCCTAGATTACCTTGAGTACTATCCTACCACCATTGGTAAGGTGATTATTTCTTCAACCGATACAAAATCATCGATGAACCCTTCTAATGGAGAGTTTAATGGTCCTATATGATTATCAAATATAGACATTTTAGAGAAAGCATCATAGAACAAGATGTTAGTAGAGTTTCCATTATCTACCAAGATACGGTGTATATCATAATTTGCAATATTTAAAGAGATTATAACCACATCATCATGCAAGAATTGAACCCCTTATGCATCTTCTTCAGTAAAAGTCATGGGTTCTTCAGTCCTTCACTTTTTTACTAGCTCTCCGACCCATTGGCCTGTCCCTGCTAATGTCCTCCAGCAATTGTATTGATGATTCCAAGAGGCGGTCAATCTCCTTGGGTTTCTTCTCTCTGAGGTGGTTCTAGCTGTGGAAGAGCTCTTGACTGATCTTTTCTTCTTTTTGGCCGACGTCACAAGAATTAATCTAGCCATCCTCATCTGATCAACTCCTCAATTTTATCCTGGAGCTGAATGCATTCTTCAGTATTATAACCATGGTCACGATGATACAGATAGTACTTATTTGGATTACGCTTGCTTAGATGAGATCGCATCTTGTTCGGCCTAGAAAGTTGCTCCTAAATCTCCATCAGTGCTTAAGTTTTTGGGGCATTCAAAGAAGAATAGTTGTGGAACCTTCAAGGAGGAGGGCTTCACCACATCCTTCAATTTGGACTTCTCGATCAATGAGTTTGAGGTGGAGTTCAGGCTCATCGATATTTAGGAGGGGTTCTTGAACACGGTCGAGCTTCACTTAGCTTCTCCATAGGTGCAGGCTTGCTAGATTCTCCTGCCTGCCACTCTTCTATGACTTTATCATCTCAAAGTTTGAAAGCTTCCTCAACTTGAATATAGCCCTCAGCTCAAGCCAGCATGTCGGCGAAGTCTCGGAGATACTTCTTCTCTAAAAAGAAGAGACCTCCAAAGCAGCGGTATTGAAGCAACTGATGTAGGCTTAGATGGATTCTCCTTCCTTCTGCTTAATGTTAATGAGGGAATCTAAGCCCCACCTCTGATGTTGGCTGCTGATAAAGTAAGCCATGAACTGGTAGCTCAACTAGTCGAAGAAATAGATGGTACCCGATTTAAGGTTTGAGTACCAATTTCTTGTTGTATCCTTTAGAATGGAGAGAAAAACTCGACATAAAATAGTGTCTAGCATGCCATAGAGCAGCATCATAGTCTGAAAGGCTTTGAGGTGGTCGATAGAATCTGAGGTCCCACCGTAACTCTCAAACTAAGAAAGTTTGAAGTTCGGCAGGACTGGCTCCTTCATGGTCCAGGCAGTGAATGGTGGGTTAGTGTAAATGTCATTATTGTGAACCAAAGTAGTATGGTCGTAACTCTCAAACTGAGAAAGTTTGAAGTTCGGCAGGACTGGCTCCTGCATGGTCCAGGCAGTGAATGGTGGGTTAGTGTAAATGTCATTATTGTGAACCAAAGCAGTATGGTCGAGTTTCTCAATCCATTGATTTATCTTCTGAAGCTTCTAATCAAGGACATCATCTTAATAACAAATCTCAAAGGGTGGCTACCTTGATCGGGTAGAGACTTTTTGAAGGTGGAGTCATGCTTGGAGCAAAGGCTCTCTACTCTCTATTTTTTTCTTTCCTGGGTTTTTTGGTTGGCTTCTCTAGATGGGCCTTCTTTGTGTTAGATCTTGACATTTTGATGATGGTCTTTCCAATGGTGCTAGTGCCAGAGCCTACTGCATGGCCTGCATCTCTTCCATAAGGCCCATCACCTGCTGTAATAGTTGGTTGAACTAGTCCATGCCCACCAATGTTGCCAATGGAGAAGGTAGGGGTGCAGACAATGGAGCCAAAACTACTGGATCGGTTGGTTCTTGGTTGGATGTAGCAGTGGTGGTGATGGATCTTTGAGAGGAGGCCTTCCTGGGTGGCATCTTGCTAATATAGAGAAAGATCAAAAGAAAAAGAGTGGAAGAAAAGAGTAAGATGAAAAGCTCGACTGGATACTCCTTTTAGAACAAGGGCTCAGACTTTCTTCCTCTAGCACCAATTTTGTTGGTGCAGAAAATAGACGACCGTCGGAGTTCGCTGAAGATGGAGGGATGATCTTGCTAATAAGACCTATAAGACAAAGTTCAGGCTGGAGGTGGGTGGCTTCTGCATGGACCCTCCGATGGTCAAATTAGCTTATTGGCCAACAAGAATGGAGTACACAAGAGGTTAGAATGGAGAGGAGAGCTTAGAGAGAAAAACATATCTGAAAGATCTCTTTTATAAACAAAACTTATAACAGAATGATAGTGACAGCCATAATAGAATATCAGAAGGCCATTCAGACCACTCAAAATTTTATAAATGAAGCTTATAATAGAATGATAGTGACAACTCTAACAGAATGTCAAAAGATCATTCAGACCACTCTCAAATTTTGAGTGGCCCAAACGATCTTCTGACATTCTGTTATGGCTATCACTATCATTCTGTTATAGGCTCCATCTATAAAAGGGATCCTCCAAATACATATTCTTCTCTAAGCTATTTTCTTCATTCTAACCTCTTGTATACTCCATTTTTATTGGCCAGAAAGCTAACTTGACCATCGGAGGATCCATGTCAGAGCCACCCACCTCCGGTCTGGACTTTGTTTTGTCGATCTGATCGGTGAGGTCATCCCTTCACCTCCAGCGAACTCTAGCAGCCATTCATTTTCTACACCAATGGGATACTTATACCCATATCCTTTGCGAGCAACTCTTGACAGTAGAGAGCTCCGCAATTAGATCATGTTCAATGAAATGTATCCCTATATTTCATCTATATGCCATACCAATATCTCCATACTCCTTGGTTAAGAAGACAACCAAATCATAGGGCATACAATAACCTACACTCGATAAACATTATCATCTAGGTAACAACATATCATTTGATCACGAACAAATTTAAGGACTAAATGATAAATCCTTCTTTATCGATTCTAAATAGTCCTAAAGACTTCATCATAAAAGAGTTTATAAAAAGAAGATACACAAAAGTGATGAAAAGTCAGAATAATAATTTTATTTATTTAATAATTAAAGTATAAATTACAATAAGCTCAACTATTTATAACCTAAATGATTGGTTTTAGGATCTATTTCCCTCCACTTTCCTCCTAGTCAAGATGGTGATTTCCAGAACCACCAAAGCCAAAGCAAATTCGAAATCACCTCTCGACTATTTGAGGGGGCCAAAAACCCTCATGCTGAGGGGGAACACTAGCAACCTCTCGATGACAAGCTAGTCAATGCCACCATGATATTTTGGAAGTAGTCATGGATGGCAACCCATGGCACCTAGGACCCTCTTTTATAGGCAACTATGGCTCTGGCACAACCCACAACACCCATCCATATCACGATAAGTGTCGCCATGGGAGAGACATTACAGACCGCACTAGTAGGAATCAGGAGGGCAGGGTTCCTTCCCCAGACAATATCATCTCCAGAAAGTGATGGGCATTAAACATTCCTCCTTCCCGAAGTAATGGCATTAAATGCTACCCCCAAGCAATATCGCCATCAGAAAAGATTTGATATTAAATGCTACCCCCAGATAATATTGCCATAAAAAAAGACGAGCATTAAATGCCAATAGGAGTGCATACAGCTAACTGACCATGCCCCAAAGGTATTTTGAACATAGATGGAACTTCGACTGACATGGTTAGTGGGAGCCCTGACAACAACCACAAAGCATGCAGGCCTGAGCCTAGACTCAGCAACCAAGCTGGTGGATTGGCTCCATAAGAATAATAACTGAAGGGACATCAACCTAGGACCATGCGGATCTAAACCAAAGACACCCACACATCCGAGGGTATCTACCCCATGACCTTTGATCGGCCTACCTAAAGAAAGCCATTCCTTATATATAGATAAACTAAGAGATTGGCAAAAAAGAAGCAAGAACAAACGATGAGAATTTTATTGATCACAACCCTAAAAGCTGCAAGTTGAAGAAATATTCAACTATAAAAGCATAAACTTGATTCAATTATAGGAATGCAAGTTCGACCCCTACAATGGATCAAGTCCACCATAGATGTAGGCTCGGCAACACGGAACCATGGACCACCCATAAAAGTTGAGAGCTCCAAAGTCCTTTGGCGAGGAACCAGGGTGAAAGCGGCCTCCTTCCCCTCTTCTCCTGCTATGTCTTAAGCCACTCAACTTTTTCCAATACCTCCCAAACCAAAGAAAGCCGAAAATCTCCCAAGTGATGGAGAAACACAAGCAGCCTCTCGACAACAGATCTGTCGGTGCCATGGCAGCATTTGGAAGCGCTTGCAGATGGCTGCCCAGGGGACACAGGGCCACCCTTTTTATAAGGGCTTCTAGACTTGATGCCTTCCATGACACCCGTCCATGGTATGACAAACATTGTTGTGAAAAAGATGTGACAAATCAAACCCACAAAGGTTAAATGAATAAATCTCCTCCTCTAAGGAGCATCACAATCGAAAATCGATAAGCATTAGATGCACTCTAAGACATGGTATAGCTTTACAGTCAAAGAAAAGATAACTCTAGAAAATCATAAATTATCATTAAATGGGTTACCTGCATGAGGTATCTTCTTATCGGTCGCTTGTAATTGTCAATTACCTAAATCAATGTGTTGCTACAAAAGTACCTACAAAATTATTCCACATCTATCTCAAGAATCATACACATCCTTTCAACTAGCAAAATTCTTCGTATCAACAATGTCGTGAATTAGTGATACTCCCTTCGTCCAACTAAAGC
This sequence comes from Cocos nucifera, assembly GCA_006176705.1. Lineage (NCBI taxonomy): Eukaryota > Viridiplantae > Streptophyta > Magnoliopsida > Arecales > Arecaceae > Cocos > Cocos nucifera. The sequence continues at coordinate 18,626 of QRFJ01004990.1, read as the reverse complement.
TCGGACTTGAGAGCAGGGGCATATGTCGAAGTAAACGTCACTCAAATTGAAGATGCAAAGAGGTATGGAAGTTAGGATACGAGAACATAATAAGGCAGTATGGTGGACCATTATCGACCAACCATTAGCCACACACAATGCGAAGCAGCCTTTGATACTGGGCTAGATGGCTCGTGATGAGCCTTATTGATGCTCTAAATCTCATGCAGATGAAGATTGATCGATGAACTTTTGATAGATTCATTCTAGAGCTGCCAATAGCTACGTTCCTAAACAAGAGACACAATCCAACCATAAGGAGCCTATGATTAGCACTCAGCTGGATCGAGATGGCTAATAATCAGCTTGAAGCTGGAGCAAGATGGCATTTGGTCATCTCGGTCCCAACCAAGTTGCATTTGATCATCCCGGTCCTAACTAAGCAAGTTTTTTTATCAATTTATAGTCAAAATAGTATAGCCTCTGGTCAGCCCAACAAAAGAATAGTCATCAAGTGAAAATGAATGCATGCACATGATATATGAGTAAATGAGTTTTTTAATAAAAGTATATACACAAAGCAGTACTCTTAACACCACCGACAAAAAAAGGAAGGGAGAAGAAGAAGAAGGTAGATGAGAATTCACTCCTCATCTAAAAAGGAGGCGAACACCTCCTCATCATTATTGCTTGGTTGAAGGTTACGAAGGTCTAGTTGAGGCATCATCTTCCACAGGCTAGCCTTGCAGTCTTCGAAGCCCTGGACAAAAGTAAAGATGGAAACATTAGTGACCTCCTCCTCAAACATTGCTGAGGCTTGGAATTCTTTGATGCATCGGTCTCGTATGACCGCGGGAATCCACAATGATGAATCAGGAGCGCAAATGGCCTGAGCGGGTAGAAGCCACCCCCTCCCTACATGGCCCAACTTGATTGGGGGGCGGGAGCTACGGATGATGCAATGAAGCCGGTAGTGGAGGACTGGCCTAGCCCTCTCTTCCTCACCCGTTCGAATGCGGCCTCCTTCTTTATAGTGGCCCTTCTATCCTTCATTGCTCGTTTGATAGCCCACTTTGAAGGCCCCATCATGATGCAGGAGGTAGAAGGCTGCAAGCACTACAAAAGGTTTTAGATGGTGAGTGTTTCCCTAACTACCTGCATCTTTATATAGATGCTAACACCTCCATTGGAAACCCAATCGATGACCTCAACATGTAAGAATCAGATTTAGAATTTCATGGGTAGATCTTAAAACTTTTTTAGGATTAGGCAGCGGAAGACTTAAATAAATTAAATATTTATTTAAGTAAATATGTAAACACCTAGATCTTAGATTTGTTATATGATCAAGGCATGATAGAAGGAAAGGTTGATCACATCAATCTAGATCTACACTACATCTAATGCAGGTATGAAATCAATAGATTAGATCCATTACCTATGCAAGTTAGATATTCTAACTTGCTGATCCAGACTTCAGGATGAAGTCACGAGCTGCACATGCATTTGGCCTTTAAGAGTCATCCACACGAGCCTACAAACTCTGATCTGATGTCCGATGCAGGAAATCAGCACAGCATGCTAGTACCATGCTCATCCTTCTTCGACGGTCGATCTGATGCTTCCTTCTTCAAAACTTGGACTCTCCAAAATATGAGAAGAAAGAGGAGAGTTTTTTGATCTAAGATTCTCTAAAAAAAAACTCAAAAGAAGAAGGTTAGATGAAGAATAAAACAGCCCTAGAAGAAGACCCTCTTCTTCTTCTCTTTTCTTTCACCTAGACACCTAGTTTGGTGCCTATGGAACCCCTATGCACAAGGACCCACTTTCTCTGATTCTTACACACCCCAAACCTCTCCCAAAGCTCTGTATTCCATGAAAATTTTAGCCAAAAATTCTCTTTAAATAATGAGATACATAGAGTCCAAGTTTGGTCAAATTCTTAGACTAGGAAAGGCATTAAATGGCAAGTTGTTGGGGCGCCCAACTCTTGGGCGCCCCCACCTTTTTTTCTTCCATGGACCAGCAAGGGGGGCACACAAAAAATCTCTCTTTTACTATGAAAATCAGTGGAAATAAAATAAAGATGGGTTGACACACTATGGGAAGAGTTTTGAGTTGTTAGGATTCTATCATATAGAATTCAAACTCAAAACAACTTTCCATCAAAAAGGATATGTCCATAACTTATTCCAAATAAGTGGGAGAGGGAGAGAAAGAAGGGGTGTGAGAAGCCCTATGCATGGAGAATTTTTACATAACAAAGAAAAACAAAAGGGCGTGAGGTGTGAGGATTAAGTGGCGCAAGTGATAGGGAGTCCTAGTCACACTAGTACTATTTTGACTTGGTCAAACAAGGTCTTTTAACCAAATAAAATCAAGAGCAAACCAACCAAATTAAATTAGGCTCTAACCCATTTAAGAAATTAATTAAATTAGATTTAATTATAATTTAATTTTTTAATTAAATTAGAAAATTAGCTTGACCCGAGTCCTAGTTAGACTAGGACTAGTTCTTCCTTGCACTTTACTTATCCAATAAGTCAATTAGACTTGATCCAATCAAGCCCAAACCAAATCTAACTAAATTATATTTAATTAGACATAATCTCAGCCCTCTGGCTTAATCAAATTCAGTCAATTAGCAATCTAATTGCTAATCAATCCTTCTGTAATACTTGCACTAGGTTAAACACCAATCGTATTGATTGTTTAATCCTAGAACGATTCTTAATTGTTGATCAACCATCCGATCAAATCATGAGCTCTAATGTGTGTGACCTCATAGGTTCAAACCTAAGCTAGTAGCATAGAATAATTTTTTTATACCAATCGAAGTGACCATCTAGCAATGGTATCCGATGGTCGGATAGATCGAATGTGTAAAACAACATCCTTAGAACCCATGCGGATATAGTTTCCATATAATTCATCCCCTTGACCAAAATGCTCGTAGGACAACTCAGAGTTTAACTGTCAACTCTGACCAGGTTGTCCATATTGTATTTCAAAATACCAAATCCATCTAATGGATTATCCTTGCCAAGATTTTGCTATATTGAAATATAGTGATACATTCTTCTCCAACTCTTGGAGTGGTCAATCCCATCTTGATCAAACTCTAACTTCACAAGTACTGGACTGTGCATAGAAGCCTTCTGTTACTGAATTAGAAATTCAATTAGTCTGGTACCAAAACATAGTGAGTTGCTTGCAAGTCACCAAGATGATCTCAGGTCTAAGGGAGTGTTGGGGATAAATCCGCTCCCATCGAAGTTTAGCTGGATGCTTGATCTCGGAAGGATCCCGCCCGGTAGCAACCTCCATGGTTAAACCTCGGGCCTCCTCCAGCGGTTGAATCCTCCCAAACTCCTCCCCCAGTCAGACTCCTCCAACAGTTGAACTCCTTTTGAACTTTTCTTTCAGCCAGACTCCTCCAAAAGTTGAACTCCTTTTAGGCTTCTCCTTCAGTCGGACTCTTACAATGGTCGAACTCCTTTAGACAGACTTCTCCTTCAATCAGACTCCTCCAGTAGTTAAACTTCTTCCAAACTTCTCCTTCAGCTAGACTCCTCCCCCAGCTGGACTCCTCTAATAATTGAACTCCTCCCAAACTTCTCCTTTAGCCAGACTCCTTCCGAACTTCTCCTTTAGCCAAACTCCTCTAATAGTTGAACTCCTTTCGAGCTTCTCCTTTAGTCGGACTCCTCCAATGATCGAACTCCTTCCAGACACCTCCCCCAGCCGGACTCCTCCAATAGTCGAACTCCTACCAAATTTTTCATTCAGCCAGACTCCTCCAATAGTCGAACTCCTCCCAGATTTCTCCTTCAAACGTACTCCCATAAATAACTAAACTCCCTCTGAACTCCATCCAGTAGCCTCAAAGGACCTCGGCATTCATCCTCGATATAGCAAAAAGAATCATCAATCTCTCCCATCTGAGCTTCGACTGTTGGACCCCGATGGGCTCGCACATCGTGACAACAGATACTATCCTCCATAACAAACTCCATGTGGCTCTGAACGACCCACTACCGAATGGTTATAGCTATCACTATCAATTTATTATAGGCTCCATCCATATAAGAGACTCTCTAGATACACTTTCTTTCTGAAGCTCTCCTTCTCTTCCTCAAAACTCTGCTAGAATCTCTCTATGTATTCCATTTTCTGTTAGTCGAAAGGGCTGACTTGATCATCGAAGGATCTTGCCAGAGCCACCACCCTAGACTCCAAATGAGACATGTCTTGAAGGTCCCGGTGGTGACGTTGTCCTATCCAAATCTAGCTTCGACTTCAATGATGGTCAGATTTCATACCAATAGGATTGGTGCTAGAAGAAGGGCACTCAAGTTATTGAGGTTCCCTTATTCTTGAAGAAATATGTGATGGAGATCCCTCTTCATCCTAGCTAGAGTCCTACTTTTCCTCTCGACCTCTCGAGGATGCCACCGAGAAAGGCTTCAACCCAATGGTCAACCGCCTTCATAGCCAGATCTCATCCAGATCTTTTCGCCCCTATTTCATCTCCTATGTCTCAAGCCCCACCGCCTGCAACAGTGGACACGGTGCAATTCGACCTGCTGGTCCAGCAGATTTGCGGCCTTACTAAAGTAGTGCAGGCCATGCGAAAGTAGTAGCCATCTCTAGCACCATCTCAGCCAGAGCAGATTTCTCGAAAGCTAGAGAACCCAGTCTGGGGACGACCGACTTGGGTCAGTCGATCGATGACCCTAAAAAAGGAAAGCAGAGGGTAGAGAGCCCTTGCTCGGACCATGACTCGATCCTGGGGAGGAGCTTTGCCCCCATTCCATCAAAAAACCCTAGAGATCAATGACCATGACGATCTCCTGGATCAAAGGCTCCAAGAAATGAGCCGACGAATCGAAGAACTCCATCATGCTCCATCCTTCCATGGTAACGATATTTGCACTGACCCTCCTTTTTCTCAGAAGATTATGCAGGAATCGATCCCACCAAACTTCAAGCTCCCTCAATTTGAGAGTTACGACGGGACCATAGATCTGGTCGACCATCTGAAGGCCTTCCAGATAATGATGCTGCTCCATGACATGCCAGACATTATTTTGTACCAGACTTTTCCATCCACCCTCAAGGAAGCTACCAAGAACTGGTATTCGGCCCTTAAATTGGGTTCCATCTTTTTCTTCAATCAAATAAGCCATCAGTTTGTAGCCCATTTTGTTAGCAGCCAACGTCCCCACCAAGGTTCAAATTTTTTGATGAATATCAAGAAAAAGAAAGAAAAATCTATCCGGGCTTATGTCACCCAGTTTAATGCTACTGCATTGGAGGCCCGAAACCTAGACCAGTCTATTGCAATGGCCGGACTCAAGGGCGGCCTTCAGAAAAATGATTTACTGTTCTTCCTGAAGAAGAAGTACCCCAGGGACTTTGTCGATATACTGGCTCGGGCTGAAGGGCCCGAGCTAAGGAGGCCTTTAAGGCTAGGGATAATGAAGCCACCTAGGAGCGACAGGCAGGCAAACTGAATGTGCCCATGGTTGAAGAAAAATTGAGCAGAGCTCGTTCATGCTTCCGAACTTCTTCGAAGCGTAAGCGGGCCTGAACTCCTACCCGGGCCCAAAGGCAAAGAAGCTTAGATAGAAGGGCATGATGGAGCTCTCCCTTCAGAAGATTCCATAACTACGCCCCTCTTAATTTTTTAAAAATCCAAGTACTGATGGAGATCAGGGAGCAACCATCGAGATCGGAAAGGATGCGCACTAACCCCAACAAGCACAATCCTAGCAAGTTCTACATTTACCATCGTGATCATGGTCACGATACAGAAGAGTGCATCCAACTCCAAGATGAGATTGAGGAGCTCATCAGGTGCAGTAGGCTTGGTTGGTTCTTGTGATGTCGGTTGGAAGGATGGAAGGATCGACCGAGAGCTCCCCCACCATCAAAACAATCAAGGGGCAAGGAGCAGCGAGAAGATCGGCCCTCGATTGGCATCATTAGCACCATCTCTGGAGGATTTCAGCATGGGGAGGCTAGCAGATTGATAGAACCTGAGAAGAGGTGGAGGACTGAGTAGCCCATCACTTTCACCAACGAGGATACCCGAGGAGTTCAGTTTTCGCATAATGATGCGGTTGTAATCTCTTTAAACATTGCTGATTATGATGAATGTCGTATTTTGGTAGATAATGAAAGTTCTACTGACGTTCTGTATTATGATGCTTTCTTTAAAATGTCCATACCCAAAAATCACCATGGACTCATGAGCTCGCCGTTGGTCGTCCTCACTGGCGACACTGTGCCAGTGGAGGGAATGATAACTCTAGCCGTGACTGCTAGGCAATATCCAAAGCAGGCCAAGGCGTGGGTCAACTTTTTGGTGGTGAAAGCTCCCTCTGCTTACAATGCAATCCTCAGCCAACCTGGTCTGAATGCACTACGAGCCATGGTGTCGTCCTATTACCTGAAGATAAAATTTCCAACAAACTACGGAATAGGTGAAATCAGAGGGATCAAGCATTAGCCCAACACTGCTACTCCATCGTCTTACAATATGGCACTCGACTTGACCCTTGCCCAGTTGACGGGCTTGATGTCCATGATGACCTTACTAAAGAATCGAACGAGCCCATAGAAGATCTTGTGACCATCCCCCTGAATGATGAGAACGTCGAGCAAACGGTGCAAATTGGCTCCAATCTGGAAGATGAAGTTTGGGAGTAGCTCATCACCTTTTTATGGAGGAATGCCGACGTCTTTGCTTGGGTTCCGATGGATATGCCTAGGATTGACACCGATGTTTTGAAACATTGGCTGGCCATTGATCCCAAGCATTGACTAGTGAAAGAAAGAGTTTGGGGCCATGCACCAGAAAGGCAGAAAGCAAAAGTAGAAGAAGTTGACAAGCTTTTCAATGTTTGATTTATTCGAGAAGTTAGCTATCCAACTTGGGTCTCTAACGTGGTCCTGATCAAGAAGGCCAATGATAAGTGGAGGATGTGCATCGACTTTAAAAAGCTGAACAAGATCTGCCCAAAAGATAGCTACCCTTTGCTCAGAATCGACCAATCGATGGATGCGACTTCAGGCTATGAGCTCCTCACCTTCATGGACGCCTTTTTTGGCTACAATCAAATTCAGATGACACCAGAGGATGAGGAGAAGACTACTTTTATTACTAACCATGGTCTTTACTATTATAGGATCATGCCCTTCGGGCTTAAGAATGCAGGCGTGATTTATCAGGACTTGGTCAATAAAATCTTCAAGGAGCAAATCGGCCACAATATGAAGGTTTACATCGACGACATGCTGGTCAAAAGCCGAATGTCTATCAATCATGTTGCCGACCTTAAAGAGGCTTTCGATGCACTCAAGAAATATAATAGACACTATCTCCTGTAATAAACTCCATATGGCCCTGAATGGCCCACTATCAGACAGTTACAACTGTCACTATCAATTTGTTATAGGCTCCATCCATATAAGGGACCCTCCAGATATACTTTGAAGGAAAGAGGAGAAAAAGCTCTCCTTTTCTTCCTTAAAACTCTGCTAGAATCTCTCTACGTATTCCATTTCTGTTGGCCGAAAGAGCTGACTTGATCATTGGAGGGTCTTGCCGGAGCCACTACCCCAGACTCCAGACAAGACTTGTTTTGCAAGTTCTGGCAGTGATCTCATCCTCTCCAAATCCAGCTTCGACTCTGACAATGGCCAGATTTCATGCCAATAGAATTGGTGCTAGAGAAGGAGCCTCAAGTTAATGAGGTTTTCATGTTCTTGAAGGAATATATGATGGAGATCTCTCTTCATCCCAGCCAGAGTCCTACTTTTTTTCTCGACCTCTCGAGGATGGCCCCCAGAAAGGCTTCAACCCAACGATCAACCACCTCCACAACCAGATCTCATCCAAATCTTCTCGCCCCTATTTTGTCTCCTACATCTCAAGCCCCACTGCCTGCAATGATGGACACGATGCAGTTTGACCTGCTGGTCCAGTAGGTCCATGGCCTCACTAAAGCAGTGTAGGCCATGTGGCAGCAACAACCATCTCCAGTGCCATCTCGATCGGAGAAGGTTTATCGGGAGCCAGAGAACTCGATCTAGGGGTGGTCGACTTGGGTCAGTCGACCGACGATCCTCGAAAAAGGGAAGCAGAGGGTAAAGCCCTTGCTTGGACCATGACTCGACCCCAAGGGAAGCTTTGCCCCTATTCCATCAAAAAATCTTGAAGATCAATGACCATGAAGATCTCTTGGATCAAAGGCTCTAGGAAATGAGCCGACGAATCCAAGAACTCCATCATGCTCCCTCCTTCTGCGGTAACGATATTTATACTGATCCTCCTTTTTCTTAGAAGATTATTCAGAAATGGATCCCGTCGAACTTCAAGCTCCCTTAGTTTGAGAGTTACGATATGGACCACCAATCCGATCGACCATCTGAAGACCTTTCGAATAATGATGCTGCTCCATGGTGTGCTAGACGTCATTTTATGCCAGACTTTTTTGTCCACCCTCAAGAGAGCCGTCAGAAACTAGTATTCGGTCCTTAAGCTGAGTACCATTTTTTTCTTCGATCAAATGAGCCATCAGTTTGTGGCTCATTTCGTTAGCAGCCTACGTTCCCATCGAGGTTCGGATTTTTTGATAAATATCAAGCAAAAGAAGGAAGAATCTATCCAGGCATATGTCATCCGATTTAATGCTGCTGCATTGGAGGTCCGAAACCTAGACCAGTCTGTTGCAGTGGCCACACTCAAGGGTGGCCTTTAGAAGAATGATTTACTATTCTTCCTAAAGAAGTACCCCAGAAACTTTATCGATATGCTAGCTCGGGCTGAAGGTTATGTCCGACTGAGGAGGCCTTTAAGGCCAGGGATAATGAAGCTACCCAGGAGCAGCAGGTGGGCAAACCAAATGTTCCTATGGCTGAAGAGAAATCGAGCAGAGCTCAGCCACACTCCTGAACTCCTTCGAAGCGTAAGCAGGCCCAAATTCCTACCCAGGACCAGAGGTGAAGAAGCCTGGATAGAAGGGTGCAATGGAGCTCTTCCTTTAGAAGATTCCACAACTACACCCCTCTTGAAGAAGAAAATTAAATTTTTTGGATTAGGTTCGTTCAAATCTGATTGGATCGAGAGGCATATTTCAAAATTTTTGCTTAGATCCAAATCAGATCTAATATTTTTTAGATCTAATTTTATAATTTGATAAATAAAAAAATTAAATTAAATTAAATCTAAATTAATGTTATCTTGATTTGGGTAATCCGATTACCCTTTGATGACCCTACTGATTGTCTGAGGTTCTGGATCTAGCCACGCAAATGCCTGGCCTCTATCGATATCTACTCAGGCTGGATCTAGAGATCTTCTCCTTCTCTTCCTTTTCTTCAAAAATCAAATCTGGATCTAATTTAGAGGATCTTCAAAACGCCATTTGAAGATGTGCTGCTGTCTCTTGTAGCAGGGCTGCCTTCTTGCTTTCTCATCGCCTTTTGATTGCCTGAATCACACCAAACTCATGCCCAACTTCCCTTAGGTGTGGAGAGGAGAGAGAGGATCAGAAGATGGCATGGAAGAGGGAGAGGGGAAGCCTTGGGGCATGGGCTAAGAGGAACTCAAAAAAAGTTGGGTGCAGATAGGGTTTATTTATAGACCCTACTGCGCCATGCAGTGCTGCATCATCCCGGCCAATCACATTGCTTCGTGCAATCAGATCTAAATCTGATTGATGGGATGACATCATCTGATCTAATTAGATGAAAGCCCCATAGATTCATCCTTAGATGGCGCCTTAGATTGGTCAAAGTCTATAGGTAAGGGTCACCTAGTTTGAATCAAAGAAGCAACCTGGAGTCCCATCCATATGGGACTCCAGTGTTTATCCACATGGGACGCACACCATCCTAGGCATGTGCCCTCCATCTGCCTACCAAATGGCAGGTGGACTTGGTCAATAAGTCTCTCCTATGGATGCATGACACATGGGCAAATGTCCAAGGGTCAAAGGTCAATGTTTGACCAAAGTCAAAGGACAAGAATTAGCAGATGATGAAAAATGGCAGGTGTTGTCTCAAATTTATCTCATAAATTAAGACAATACTTTTCTGACCTAGACAAGCATCAATCAGATCAGGTAAAGGTATTTGTGTGAGCATAAACATGTTTGGCTCAGTCGAGAAAACTTTTAATGATAGGAAAAGGAGAATGTTAGGCTAAATCGTGTGCTAGCATGATTTTCTTGAACATAACTGAATCTAATTCAAATCAATTGAACTGGATTAGTCCAATTGATGATATCTAGATCCAAACCCTTATTTATGTGATCCAGTTAGATTCAATTCTATATGGTAATAGAATATGTCGTGATCTCCATCATCGACATCATCAAAACTCCTTTCGTTGGATCAAAACTCTTTTGATTCAGACAACTAGAATGATCGATCATCTAAATCATTCTAATTGCTCTGAAAATCCATCAGTGATACCTAGCAGTATATGGTGGCAACCCATCAAAACTGAAAATGAACCTCTTAGTGCAGCTACATGTGTGATTAAGTTCTTCTATCTTGAGCTCCGATCAGATTAGGGTTAAGGTGAACTCGTCAAACCCTAATTCCTATCATATGATTTAATCATTCGATTCAAGTCCGATGTAAAAACCTTAATAGAAACTCTTTCTATTATTTCACTCTTTGTCATGGCCATGGGCTTATGGACTTGATTCTCATGATCATCATAGGACTGCTCCTTATCCATCGAGGTAGATAGATTCCATCTCGGTACAATCCAATTCCTACCATGAATATACTATAGCCAACATACACCTTAGGATTCTGAATGGCTAGGAGACCGAGTCATGGTGTAGTCAAACTATAATACCCTCAAGATGAACTATCGATGCACCTCAGATCAAAGAATCAGACATACCACTACAGCTTCAAGTTAGTCATCGATGAGAAGATGACTTCTTTATGACTACTCGAGGTGGTCACGCTCAATGCCCTCATTCTCTAACGAGTACCTATACTTTCGCTCCGATGTCTCTACACCATAGACTCAAGACTCATCTATTATGAAGAAGTGATTGTACACTAACCTTTCGGATCAATCACCATCCTCATGACGATCCTACGGTTAGGAGCCTTTTATGAGTTAATAAATGAAAATTCATGTCTTAAATTTTCAACTCTTGAAAATAAGAATTATCATTACCATTAACTCAAGGGATGTATCACAGACACTAAATACACATATGTGATAGAAAATAATCTATTTTATTATTTATAATCAAAATTATAATTTTGCCCTTAGAAGTGTATTACAAGTGTCAGCCAATTTTGGCATCTAGGGCACACATATCTAACACCTCTCAATGCTCCAAAAATTCAAGTACTGATAGAGATTAGGGAGCAACTATCGAGATCAAAAAGGATGCACACTCATCCTGACAAGCGCAATCCTAGCAAGTTCTGCCTCTACCATCGCGATCATGATCATGATATAGAAGAGTGCATCTAGCTCCAAGATGAGATCGAGGAGCTCATCAGGCGTGGTAGGCTTGGCCAGTTCCTACAACATCGACTGAAAGGATGGAAGGATTGGTCGAGAGCACCCCCACCGCCAGAACCATCGAGGGACGAGGAGCAGCAAGAAGATCGACCCCCGATTGGCATCATTAACAACATCTCTAGGGGACTTCAACATGGGGAGGCTAGCGGATCGACAAAGCCTGAGAAGAGGTAGAGGACTGAGGAGCCCATCACTTTCACCAATGAGGATGCCCGAGGAGTCCAATTCCCATACAATGACATGGTTGCAATCTCTTTAAATATTGCTGATTATGATGTATGCCGCATTTTGGTAGATAATAGAAGTTTCGCTGACATTCTGTATTATGATACTTTTTTTAAAATGTTCATACCCAATAATTGCCTGGGATCCATGAGCTCCCCGTTGGTCGGCTTCACTAGCGACACTATGCTAGTGGAAGGAACGATAACTCTAGCCGTGACTGTAGGGCAATATCCAAAGCAGGCCAAGGCATGGGTTGACTTTTTGGTAGTGAAAGCTCCCTCCACTTACAATGCAATCCTCGACCGACCTAGTCTGAATGCACTATGAGCCATGGTGTCTACCTATTACCTGAAGATAAAATTCCCAACAAACAACGAAATAGGTAAAATCAGAGGCGATCAACCATTAGCCCGGCACTGCTACTCCATCACCTTACAAAATCGCACTCAACTTGACCCCTGCCCAGTTGACGGGCTTGATGTCCGCGATGATCTTATCGAAGAATGGGGCGAGCCTAGAGAAGATCTTGTGACCATCCCCCTGAATGATGGGAACGCGGAGCATACGATGCAAATTAGCTCCAATCTGAAAGATGAAGTTTGGAAGCAGCTCATCGCCTTTTTATCGAGGAATGCCAACATCTTTCCCTGGGTTCTGATGGATATGCCTGGGATTGAAGCCAAGGTTATGGAACATCGGCTGGCCATTGATCCCAAGCATCGATCAATAAAATAAAGAGTTTAGCGCCATGCACCAAAAAGGCAAAAGGCAATAGCAGAAAAAGTTGACAAGCTTCTTAATGTCGGATTTATTCAAGAAGTCGGCTATCCAACTTGGGTCTCTAATGTGGTCTTGCTCAAGAAGGCCAATGACAAGTGGAGGACGTGCATCGACTTTAACAAGCTGATCAAGGCCTGCCCAAAAGATAGCTATCCTTTGCCCAGAATCGACCAACTGGTGGACGTGACTTCAGACTATGAGCTTCTCACCTTCATGGACACCTTCTCTGGCTATAACCAAATTTGGATGGCATCGAAGGATGAGGAGAAGACTGCTTTTATTACTAACCGTGGTCTTTACTGTTATAGGGTCATGCCCTACGGGCTTAAGAATGTAGGTGTGACTTATCAGTGCTTGGTCAATAAAATCTTCAAGAAGCAAATCGACCACAATATGAAGGTTTACCTCGATGATATGCTGGTCAAAAGCCGACTATCTATCAATCATGTTGTCGACCTTGAAGAGGCTTTCGATGCGCTCAGAAAATACTAGAAGAAATTGAACCCAACCAAGTGCACCTTTAGGGTAGCCTTAGAAAAATTTTTGAGGTTCATGATCTCAAGACAAGGGATTGAGGCCAACCTAAAGAAGATTCGAACTCTCTAGGAGATGACCGCTCTGAAGTCCATCAAAGAAGTTCGGTGCCTGATCGGGAAGGTGGCATCTTTGAATCATTTTTTCTCGAGGTCGGCCGAATACTGCATGCCCTTCTTTCAAATCCTTAGAAAATCAAAAGATTTTTGCTGGACTCAGGAATGCCCAAAGACATTCGATGAGCTCAAGAACTACCGAGGCTCGCCTTCCCTACTAGCCAAATCCGAATTTGCAGAGGATTTGTTTCTCTATCTCGCGATTTCCCCTATGGCACTAGCAGCAGTCCTGATCAAAGAAGAGGCGAAAGTGCAGCAATCGATCTACTACATAAGCTGGATCCTAAGGGATGCTGAGACTAGGTATACAAAGTTGGAGAAATTGACTTATGCTCTTTTGATTGTAGCAAAGAAACTTCGACCTTACTTCTAGGGACATGTTATAACGCTCCTCATTGACTAGTCGATCAGAGTGATCATTCATCAAATGGATGCTTTTGGAAGAATTGCAAAATGGACCATTGAATTAACAAAGTTTGACATCAACTATTGGCCTCGGCCAGTAATCAAGGCTCAGGCACTGGCCGACTTCATAGTTAAATGTACCATCTCAGATGATGTCGAGCTTCAAAATGAAACCAACATTCCATGGTTGCACCCGAGCTCCTCTGAAGAAAAAACAAACCTTCTAGAAGATTTTTGGGCCCTGTATGTCGATGGCTCCTCCAACACTTTCGGAGTAGGTGCTGGGCTAATCCTGATCAATCCGAAAGAAATCATCATGGAGTATGCACTGCATTTTGAATTTTTGATGATAAATAATGGGGCAGAATATAAGGCCCTAATAGTCGGGCTTAGGATAGCCAAAGAATCGAGAGCTGATCGGCTTTAGGTTTGCAGTGACTCCCAACTAGTCGTGGGGTAGATCATCGGCAGTTATAAAGCCTGAAAAGAGAGCATGGTAAAATATCTTGAGAAGGTGAAGAGCTTAACCCCAGCCTTTGACAATTTCGGCATTCGACAAGTTCTAAGAGCGAAAAATGCTAGGATCGACCTTCTTTCCAAGCTAGCCACCCTAGCTCCCAATTAGCTTTAGAAAGAAGTTTATTATGACACATTGAAATACCTGTGCATAGAGGAACCATAGCCCGTCATGCAGGTTGGTCAGGAGCCCTGCTGGATTGACCCGCTGGCCGCTTATCTTAAGGATGGGGTTCTTCCTCATGATCCAAAAGGGTATTACAAGGAAGAAGCACTCAACGATAGACGGGGTATTACGAGGTTGACCAGTTGAGTGCTCCTTGGCCAAACCGACTACATATTACAAGGAAGCCAACATGATAGAGATCGACAAGACTGATTACAAAAAAAATATATAAAAGGAGGTGAAGCCTTAAGATGGACTGGACTCCTCAGGCTTCGAGTTGTCGACGTCGGCCATCACCAAGACTTGCTTCAACCTAATGATTTCCTCCTCAAGTTCTTTTCTTTTATACAAATTATCTATGTACACACTATTGATATGCCTGAACTGGCCCTCAAGCTCCCACCGCTACCTCCTTAGGACCTCGGACTCGACCTTCGCATCCTGGACAACTTGATGCTCATAGATCAGTTGGAGCTTCAACCACTGAAATTTGGCTTTCTCCATCTCGATAGCCTTTGAAAGCTCATCGATGGTCTTCTTCAAGGAGGCAATCTCCTCCAACTCTCCACTAGAGATAGCCCACCTACCATCAACCAATTGTTGCTGGAGATGGCTCACCTCTCTGTTAGCTATCCGGAGCTCATGCTCGAGCCTGGTCACCTTCTTCGACCAAGTTAGCTTACACTCATTATGCCAGGCTTCAGCATCATGGAGTTGATTCTGAAGTTCGGAGAACCTCTTGGACCAGTTCCAATCGTATCGAGCCCTATCGATAGATCATGATGAAGTTTCCTCCAACAGTTAAATTATTTCCTTCACCATCGTAAGATCAATCTCAAGGAAGCTGATCTTTGCCGTCAACTCCCAAGACTTGTTGCTGGCGCTTCTTCTCAGTTCAACCATTTCTCTCTCGAAGCCATCCTTTTGAATGCTAAAACTGGTAGAGTCCTTCTTGTGCAGGCTCTTATGGTGGGTAACTTCGACAATCGCCTCCGAAGCATTCTTTCTTAATTCTTGGAGATCATCCTCAATTTTTCTCAACTTCTTCTTCAAGCAATGAATCTCCTTCTTCAAGCTCTTAATCAATGGTTTAATCAAAATCCCATGGGGCAAAGGATCGTCATCAACTAGAAGAGGGGAGTCATGACCTAGGTCATCAAGAGCTTTCTAAACCATGCAAACAACAACACAAAGTGTAAGGATAGAAAAAGATTTATCTTTCATTTACTTGGATGTTTTTAAATACATTAGCAAAAAAATGAAAGAAAAAAAATGCTACACGATCTTTGGGAATCTAGACCTCGGGCAGTTCAACCATAGGAGAGGTCGGAGCATCTTCATTCATGTCTGGTCCATGGACAAGCTCGGGCGCTGTAGTGATGGGTTCGGAAGCTTTCGGGATGGCTCCTATGGCTAAAGAAAAAGGAACGTCGATCGGAATAACTCCAACCCCGAGGAATGAAGGATCGGCTCTGTCGCTGGCTTCTTCCATCAAGAGATCCAAATCTACCTCGAAAAAATTCTCAGCAACCGTCCCTAGGCAGATCTAGAACCCCTCGATGAAGGTCTCCTAAGCAAAAGCTATTTTAATATCCTCCATGTCTCTAGAGGACTTGAAGCTTTCGACCACTCGCTCCACCACCATGCCGACCCCTTCTTGCACCTTCCTCTTTTCCTCCTCTTGAGTCAAGGCAGTCCTTAAGTCCATCATTTTCTCACACTCCGCCCTCAACTCTTTCCAAAGGCACTCGACCTCGGTGGATTGAACTTTTGAAGCCACCCTCATGCTCTTGACTTTGGCCCGGGCCTTCTCGACCTCTACACGAGCTTCCTCGAGGGCCTTCGAGGCTTCGGTCCATCTCTAACCGACCACCTCAGAGTGGGTGAAGAGATAATGCTCGAGCTATGATAGAAAATCAAGTTAAAGTTAGGGAGCCCTGACTTTAAAAATGAAAAAGATCCCAGACCAAGACTAGGAGAGAGAAGACTATCTCAAAGTAGGCGATGAAGAACTCATCAAATCTCTCGATGTTGCCCCTCCGCAGCATCTTCGTCGTAATGTGGAAAAGAATACTACCCTTCATGAGTGATTGGATGACCTTTTGATCATCCAGAGAAGCTTGTTCTTGATCGGGACCCCCACTTTTGGAGCTTATGACCTTCCTTCCGACCTTCTTGCCGACAGTCCTCTTCTTCTTTTTCCCCGTGGCTTCCTCTAACTGGAGGAGAGCAGATGGAGCGACCTCTTCGGACAGGGTCAGGCTTGGTATGGTGGTAGCGGGCTTGGGGGCGGGCATGGTCTGGATCAGCACGACATGGCTGGACTCACCAATGCGGGCCTTCTTCGGAAGATCCCCGATGGGGCCGCCTTTCCTCTTGAGGGATTTAAGTCCCTTAGTCAGATGGTCATGCTCTTCAAGAGTCATCTCTATAAAGGATAAAAATCAAAGTCAGGAAAGGTCAAAGAAAAGCTAAGGTTTGGATGAAGAACATCACACAACCGACAAAAAAAAAAGTAAAAAAAAGAAGAAGAGACTACCTACTGGATTTAGGGGATTGAGGCAGAGGTTAAACAGGATATGCTCATCCAAAAGGTCGGAGATTGACGGAACGTTAAAGCCCTTCAATATATCGGCCAAACTTCGATGCTCAACCCTAGAGCTTGGTGGACCAAGTTCCTTATCTCCCCCCATAGAGGAAGTCCTAACCTCAAAGATGGATTTGAGATGAAGAAGAATTTCTCCTTCCAGCCATGGATGGAAGAGGGGTGCCCTTAAGTAATCTTTTCCTGCCAAATTAGGGGGACATATACCACCAATCCTTAGTAGTGCGTTTGAAGATAAAGAAGGTCCGAAATAAGAAAATGGTAGGTCAGACACCTACCATGGTACATAAAAAAAAAATCCTATGATGAACCTAAAGGAGTTCAATGCCATAACAGCAAGGGAGATGTTGAGAAATCTAAATAGGTTGGCCACGAAAGGGGATAAGGATAACCTAAGCTTAGCCTGAAGAGCCTCTAAATACAGGCAGGTTCGATCGGAAGGCAGAGAGCAGGCCCTATCGTTGGGTCCGGAAAGTTCAAGCCCATATTCGGAGGGAATACCGAACTGAATCCTAGCTAACAAAAGATCATCGGGCTAAAGTTGGCAGGCAATAACTATCAGTGCAAAGGAAGGAGGGGGCAACTGTTAGATATATGTGCCCTAGAAGCCAAAATTGGCTGACACTTGTAACACACTTCTAGGGGCAAAATTATAATTTTGACTAATATCAATAAAATGAGTTATTTTCTATCACATATGTGTATTTAGTGTCTATGATACATCCTTTGGGTTAATGGTAATGATAATTCATATTTTCAAGAGTTGAAAATTTAAGACATGAATAATCATTGTTAACTCATAAAATGCTCCTGACCATAGGATCATCACGAGGATGGTGATTGATCCGAAAGGTTGGTGTACAATCGCTTCTCTTTAGTAGATGAGTCTTGAGTCTACGGTGTGGAGACACTGGAGCGAGAGTATAGGTACTCATTAGAGAACGAGGGCACTGAGCGTGACCACCTCGAGTAGTCATTAGGGAGTCTACCTTCTCATCAATGACTGACTCGATGCTACAGTAGTGTGTCTGGTTCTTTGACCTGAGGTGCATCGGCAGTTCACCTTGAGGGTGTTATAGTTTGACTACACCATTACTCGGTCTCCTAGCCATATGGAACCCTGAGGTGTATGTTGGCTATAGCATGTTCATTATAGGAACTGGATGGCATCAAGATGGAATCTATCTACCTCGGTGGTAGAGGAGCAGCCCTATGATAATCATGAGAATCAAGTCCAGAAGCCCATGGCCATGGCAGAGTGAAATAATAGAAAGAGTTTCTATTTAGATTTTCACATCGGAACTCGAATCGAATGATTACATCATATGACAGAGACTAGGGTTTGACAAGTTTACCTTAACCCTAATCTGATCGAGGCTCAAGATAGAAGAACTTAATCACACAGGTAGCTGCACCAAGAGGTTCGCATTCAGCTCTGATGGGTTGCCACCATATACTGCTAGGTGTCACTGGTGGATTTTGGGAGCAATTAGAATGATTTAGATGATCGATCATTCTAGCTGTTCGAATCAGAAGAGTTCTGATCCATCGAAAGGAGTTTCGATGATGTCGATGATAGAGATCATGACATATCCCATTACCATATAGAACTGAACCTAACTGGGTCACACAAACAAGGATTTGAATCTGGTGATCATCAATTGAACTGATCCAGTTCAATTGATCTGAATGAGATTTTCCAATTAGGATTCAAGAAAATCGTGCTAGCAC